>APFE031086373.1:0-30286 GCA_000404065.3 Pinus taeda | reverse complement strand
CAGCATGAGCAGCTTCCCCCCAGAAAGTTGCGGGAGTCCCTGATTCATCAAGCATAGCACGGGCCATTTGTTGGAATGTTCTGTTCATTCTTTCCACAACTCCATTTTGCTGAGGAGTTCTAGCTGTAGAGAATTCTCTTCTTATCCCATGTTCTTCACAGAAATCAAAAAATTCATTTGAGTAAACTCCCCACCTCTGTCAGATCTGAGGCACTTAATTTTGTGACCCGCTTCATTTTCAGCCAAGGCTTTGAAGGCTTTGAGTTTTTCGAATGCTTCATCTTTGTGCTTCATAAGTCCTAACCAGACAAACCTGGAGAAATCGTCAATGAATAATATCAAGTATTCTTCTCCTCGGGGTGTTCTTTTCCTCAAAGGACCGCATGTATCTGTATGTACTAGCTCAAGAGGCATGCTAGTTGATCCTTCCTTCTCTGGAAAGTTAGTTCTGGTTTGTTTTCCAATTTGACATGATTTTCATATGGTGTTGTCAGGAATTTTGATATCTGGAAGATCGCGAAATTCCTGATATTTGCATGCTTTCCTTATTTGTGAAAAGCTTAGATGCCCCAACCTCCGATGCCATAACCAGTGCTCATCATCCTTGCTCAGATAGCATTGTTGTTGTTCTTCTTCAAATATCTACAGATTATTTGGAGTTCTTTTGCCTTTGATCACTATTTTACCTGTATCAAGATCACGAACAAGACATCCATTTGACCTGAATATTACCTCGGTTCTTTGATCACACATCTGGCTGACACTTAGAAGATGATGCTTCAATCCATCAACATACAAAACATTTCCAGCCTTGAACTTTCTTTTAACCGAGAAATGCCTTTTCCTTTTATAGTTGCAGGAGTATCATTTCCAAAAGAAACTTTCTTTCCCTTTTCTAGAGCAGAGTAAGACTCAAGTTTTTCTTTCTCACCTGTCATATGCTTCGAACATCCACTGTCAATGTACCATAGATTTTCTTGTCCCTCTGCATAAAATGCTATCCCACATCTTTCTGTTTGTGGTTCCTTTATTCTCCATGTTTTTGTGCTTGAGGCTTGTTCCTTTTTCTGCTGAAACCTGCTCCTGCATTCAGAATCTTCATGACCAAAGTTATTGCAAATAGAACATTCAACTTCATTTTCAAGAGCCGAAAAGTTGTTGTAGGTCCCTTTTGTAATCCCGGTCATACTTCTTTGTTTTTGAGCTTCTCTAGTCATGATTGTCTTATATGCAACACATTGAGCTGCTTTGTGACCAAAGTTATGACAAGAAAAACATTGTCCATTGAAGAAACTTCTGCGGTTATCAAATCTACCGGCCAAGTGGTTGTAATCTCTATTGTTATTCATTCTTGAACCAAATTGAGAAGACTTTACCTGTGGTTGGTTGTAGCTTTTGTTCACTTTTAAAACAGATTGCCCCAGATAGCCTTTGTTTGCAATTTGTCCCTGCTTTACCTGATAGTCTCCATTGTGCTTTTGCTCACTCCTTTTTGCTGCATCAAGATAAATTTTTGAAGTGGATGCTTGAGAAGTTTCTCCATTATAGCCCAGACCTATTTTGTTTAGAGGAGAACGTTGTACATTGATAATCTCATCCAAAGTTTCAGATCCTTTGACAAACTTAAGATTAATAGCTTTTGTTTTCTCAATCTCTTTTCTAAGAGCAACAATTTCACCTTCTAACTTTTCAAAATGTTTTTCCTTTTCATCAATTCGAAATTGTAGAGTATCAATGATCATATTCTTTTCTTATATACATCTCTTGAGTCTAGTAATTTCTTCAAAAAGGTTATCCACATCTATAGCATCCATATAATCATCATCTTCAAATGCCATTAACAGTTTATATTCATTACCTTGTTCATCTTCATCACTGTTTGATAGACCATCACTATCTTCATGAGTGTAGTAGCATTTCTTATTTGCACCCTGTTTCTCGTTCCATCTAGCAGGTTCCTTTCCTTTATCCTTATAAGGACATTTTGTAGCATAATGACCTACTCTTCCACAAGCAAAGCATTTAAAAGGTAACTTACCTCTGAACACCAAAACTCAAGGGATTGAGTTTGTTGAGATCTAATGAATGATGTGTAGAGGGAATGTTCTACATGTCCTTGTTGTTTTTATTGCCTATAATTTAATTGTTGTTTAGTTTGTTGGATTTGATCATAGCCATGCTTCTTTGTGTTGTTGGCATGTATTGTTGTTTTGGTCCTTTCTATGTTTTTCATTCTTTCTTCTTGACTTTTTGTGGTTTGGTCTTGGTTGGTTTGTTGGGTTGGGAAAGGAAAGGAAAGAAGCTCATGGAGAAGAGATAAATAAAACCCAACCAAAATTCAAGGCCTTGATTAAACCTTGTGCATGGGATAAATTACAATAGAGGGCAGAAGAAAATGACAAAAAAGTTAGGTGGACTTGGTTGGGTCCACATGAAAAAAATGGATTGTGATGTCATAGCTATGAAAATAGCATAATAAGGAAGTTTCCTTAACCAAAAACTATGCATGGATTATATATATTCTATATCTTATGAATATGAGAAAGATGACAAAATGAAATAAAGGTATAATAATTTTATTTAGTTTGAAACACCATTGGTTGAGAACCATCATAGTAGTAATATAAGTGATTAATATTCAAAAATGTGATCAATGGTAAATGGTATGAAAATAAAATTTGTACTTACCATGATTTTGGAAACACAGTGAAGTTATTTAATGAATTCAATGCCACATGGAATATCCATTAGGTAGGTGTACAAGACTGACCTATTGCTAATGACTACCATGATTAATATGTTATGCTTGTGCTCCTGAGATTTGTTGTGTGGATGAATGAAAATGGTAAAAGTTAGTAATTGTTAGAGTATTCATAACACAATATCTATGTCAATTGAATATGCATAGACTCGAGAGCATGGATGAAGACATGATGGAATTGGATACAAAAGAAAATTCCTTTATGAAGTTTTCGTTCAAATCTATAAATAAATAAAGTAATAAATTATGAGAAACGTATAAGGTTGATACCATTTCAGGAACTGTTAAATATTGAAACGATAGGTGTGTTACTAGGTAGTTGGATCCCTTAAAAGGCTTCACCTGAAAAATATAGTAATGACAATCAAGTAAATAAGGCAAGCAACAAGCCATTTTAGAAAGGTAAAGGAAAAGAATTGGATAAGAGTTCCTTTCAAATGAGATTGGTGTCAGTTGTTTCAAATTAATCAATGCTTTGCATGGATGCCTAGGAAAGAGCATGGTTAAGGTGGGAAGCCTTTGGTATGAAATATTGCAATGACTTTTGTAAAGCACGCTAAATGAAATGGAGAAATAAAATACTAATGAATTTAGAGATTTATATTTCTCATTTCATACTCATTGGTCTATTGAATGAAAGTTTGATTGAATTATGAAATGATTCAAATGAATGTGATGCACATGTACAATGGATGACAATTTCATTTGAATTTATTTGAAGTGTTAAAATTATTATGAGTATAGTAATTCTGAGGTCACTTTAGGCTATTGTGAAATTTTACAATAAGGAGAATGCATATTTATAGAAGCATTGATAAGTGTTGGTTGATTGAAATATCATATTGTAGGAAGAGTGCGAAATAGGATGTGAAATGAAATCCACCATGAAATATTAACACCACCCACAAAGGAGTGCAACCACATGACCAAAACAAGATCTCATGCCTATGAGATCAAGATTTTGAATGAAGCAAAGTTGGACAATTAAAATTTTTGGTTTGAAATTTTTTAGTACATCCCGTAGAAAATTGAATGTTGTGACATAAGTGGAATGAGGGAGGATGGAGCTTAGGAAGAAGATTATCATGATTGCAATGGCCTTGTGACACCTTGTTTATCTCATGGGAGCAAGTCATAACTGGTACCTTGACTATAAGACTCCATAAGTAGAGAAATAGACCATGCCAAACTAGTACTTGGCCATAAGACTCCAAGCACATTTCATTAGAGCATGTTAGAGTGGTACTTATCCATAAGAATATAATGATTACCCCATGCAGGAAAGCCTTGGTTAGGTATATTTTCCTAGATGTGGGGTTTCCTTGGTCCATAAAGGAGAGTAGCTGATGGAGCTTGTCGACAAATAACTACCCTATTGGTGATATGCCCACTCTCACTGGGAGGTCAGTGAAAGAGGGGCAGGGCCTTGTAAGTAGTAGTACAAAACGAATATGGGAGGAAATGATTTTCAGTATGTCTACCATGGTGGCAGATTCTATTAGAGTTGGGATGATGTATTCCTTGGTGGAACATGTTGGAGTTCTGATGATATTTTCCTTGATGGCAGATGCCATTGGAATTGTGATCATATCTTCCTTGGTGCTAGATGCTATTGGATTTGTGATGATGTCTGCCTAGGTGGCAGATACTGGATTTGTGATGTTATCTTCCTTGGTGGTAGATGTTATTGGATTTATGATGATATTTTCCTTGGTGGCACACGCTATTACATTTCTGATTATATCTTACTTGGTGGAAGATGTTATTGGTTTTGCGATGATATTTACTTTGGTGGTAGATGCTATTGGAGTTGTGATGATGTTTACTTAGGTGGAAAATGTTAGAGTTGTGATGATATCTTCCTTGGTAGCAGACGTTATTGGAGTTATGATGATGATGTGTATGGTTTTCAAAGAACAATTTGCATACTTATCTGGATCATAGTTGCATCAGGTTTGTCATAGGAAGTAATGAGCTGAATTGGTTCCTTGAAGGAGCCCAAATCCATAGTAAATTTTGAATCAAATTCATATCGTGCTTCAGTAGAATTGAGTAATCGATTAGGTCAAGGTGCACTGGAAGCACTTTGCACCAGATGAAGCCACTTGGGAAATGGATAATCAAATGAGGGTATCTTAACCATTTATTATTGTTGTGTAAATGATTATAAAAAGAGTTGTGTGTATATGTTGATGGTGTTGATGTTGGACCCGCCAACGTTCAGGGGATCTTCCTGATATGAAGTTTCAATTAGACCTCACATCATTTGATGTAGGATTCTCATCAGGTACTACAGCCCAGTTTCCAATGCATTGGGTGCTAATAATATGCCTTGGCTGCAATTACACATAGAGTGACATATAGTATCTTTGGTTAGAACAAGTGTGTGACCTTGCGGAGAGTCAAGTGCGATGCATGAAGGTTCAGCCATGCGGAAGGGAAAATAAGTGAGCTCCTTAAAATCCTGTATTAGTATGCAGCTTGAAAGGAACACATGAGCATAATGATATCACTAGATAGTATGTGAAAGAGTTTACAAGTTAACAGTGATGAATTAATACAACAACACACATTCAACAAGATTCTTACCTGTAACAACACTGGTAAAAAATCCATGTAAAACTTAATAAAGGTAAAATAAGACCTTGGTCATGGGACACGTATTCCAAGTTGAATGTTGGGAAAAACATAGTGATGGGGATAACTTAGGATTAATTAATGGCTAAGAAAATTGGCAAAGGCAATGGCTAAGGCTTTGGAAAGGCAAAGTGGCATTTATTGGCATTTTATTTATGAAAATAATGGAAATTAGGAGAAAAGGAAGGTGAAAGGTCATAATTGCATGTGAGGAGGAAAATGAAGGAAAATAATGGAAAATGAAGAAAATAGAGGCCTCATTAATAAAAAGGCTTCTGAGGATCAATTCACAGACTTGTGTCAATTCATTTTAGAACTATATCTCTATTCTCCCTCTCTCATATCTTTGGACACTTAGAGTTTTCTTGGAGGACTCTTGGAGGAGCATGGCATACTTGGAGTTTTGGAGCAAGAAGGAAAAGTAAGAGAAGGAAAGTGGAAGATGACATCGGGATGAGAAGCTATAGTGGTTTTTGCTTGTAAGTACTAAATTGCATGTATGTTTTCTTTTCTAGTTTTGTCATGCATGAAATATGCATGAAGTTTCTTGGTTATGATATGTTAATTGGCCTGGAGGATTGCCTCGATTGGCCATGGTTTTTCCTAACCTTGCCATTTCCTGGATAGCCATGGTGTTGTGGGAATATTTCCCTTTTGTTTTATGGTTGGTTCTCATGTTCCTTTAGCCATTAGTTGATTTATTATTTCCTGGAGCCTTGGTTGGACAAACACTCTAGAGCTCTGTAACAAATTGGGTTGAGTTATTAGTCCTACATCCTTGGTTGGACAAACATTATGGAGCCCTTGTTGGGTTGAGTTACTAGTCTTGGAGCCTTGGTTGGAAAAATTCTCTAAAGCGTGGCAACAATTGTGGGTTGAGTTACTAGTCATGGAGCCTTGGTTGGAACAAACACTCTAGAGCCATTGACAACTTGGGTAGAGATCAATCTGGTGATGATTAGTGATGTTCGTCTATGAGGTGGAATCACTAGTTGAGGGTGAGGTGATTTGGCCTCTGAAATCCCTGGATGGTTTTTATTGATGTGTCTTATGGTATCCCACATTCATGATTGGAATATGCCACGGGGGTGACTATATGAAAGACATATTTGGTTCAACCTAGTCTATGATCAGGTGGCTCGTGGAAGTCCCATACCTGGTCAACCTATGAAATCATCAATAATAACTCGCTTTCTCCTTGGTATTTTATGGGTAAATATACTTGTTTATATGTGGTTTATATGGAAGTTATATCCTTGACATTTATGTTGGTTATATGATGGTTATGTATGAGTTTTACGATAGTGGAAATGTATGGATCTCATCATGTTTTGGATAATCACTGAATGTACAATGAATATATGGCTTAATAGATAGTAATGAAATTATTATGATGAGGCATCAATGCTTCTTAGTGATTTTCAGATAAGTATGGGACCCCTATGCTCAGATATGTTGTTTAAACATGTAGATTGAATCCTTGTGACATGTTTGATGAAATGCCAGTCATACTTAGTGTGGGTCTAGTCAAGTCCTTGTTCAAGTAGTTACATTTGTGTCATTATTCCACTGTTATATTTCATTTATGGAAGTGTCATGGATTTTTGGGCAGTGACCTAGGCCCTGGGCCTGAAAAAGTGGGACAAAAGTCAGACTTGCATGCACAAAGATGATAGGGAAAATCCCCAATTGCAGGAATACCCATGATGTGGGAGCGACTGGAGGGTCCCAGTTGCACTCATTCCCACGTCATGGGAGCAATTGGGGGATCAATACAGTGAGGTAAAATGTTAGTTTGTCTTAGGGGCTAGTCACCTAGAAGGTTGGATGGCTCCTGGGGGTTCTCAAGTGGGTCTGGAAAGTTTGTGTTGTTGTGTTCCATCAATTTTTCTTCCTTAAATGACACATAAGAAGTTGAATCATATCATAGTAACTCTTCATCACATGTTTACTTCAGTTGGTTGGTTACTTGGGTAGATGAGGGAGGAGGGTGTTAGATAGTGGTATCAAATGATGGTTCACCCATCGGACTGGATGGGAGGCGTGTTGGTCATGCATTCATGTCTATTGCACATGTGTTCCTTACGCTTGTGGTATATGTGCTTGTTGCATATGCATGGTGTTGGTCATGGTTGTAGTGATGTCACCATGTGAAGGTTGATGGTTTTGTTTTGGGATGTGTCGTCATGAGCGTGTGATTGTTTATGTGTTGTTTATGCATGTCAAGTGCTTACAGGTTTTCACATTTACATTGGTATGGTTTTTGTTATCATGCATGAGGCCATGGTATGTGATTGATATGGTCGCGCATTGATGACTGGACTATAGTTAGAATGATGTATATATGTCATTTTATCGCTATGCTACATATTTACATGTTGTTATGATTACATTTATACATGTATTAGATTGATTAGTTGATATTGCAGGAGATATACTCCCTAAATGATGCCAAGGTACATTGGTTTATTTACGATTTAGTTTATCTGAAATAAGATTCCTAGAAGGAAAGAGATCAAGAAGACTAGCGAGATGGTAGACTACAGTTCACAAGATCCTCCTTATGGATCAGATGCACATATTGGTGTTGGGAATTCTTCTAATGTAGCATACACATTGAGAAGCTTGAAGGTAAAAATAAGGAGTTTCAAAGCAGATAATGACAAAATCATACAGGAACATGATAAACTAGTAGAGGTTAATGTAGTAATCCTTTAGAGTTTTTCATATTTGCAGTGACAGGGGCCACTTCATGTCAACCAAAAACATGAGGAAATAACTAATGGGGCATATGGTAGTAGGTCTCCTCGTGGGTACAGGTCGAATAGAGATGACATGATCAGAGATGGAAGGTTCTTGGACACTCCGGATAGGAGAGGTGATAGACATAGGTACTATTCTAGTTCTGGTTCTGACAGGTATCATCATTGTCATTGTTATCATCCTTACATGAGGAGTGACAAGGGATATTTGTTGGATTGTTTTAAGAAAGAAAAGACACCTACATTTGATGGAGAGATGAAGTCATAGGATGCAAACACATGGTTTCTTCGAATGAATAAGTTCTTCAAATTGCACGATTACTCAAAGAACATGAAGGCCATAATAACTACATTCAATATTGAAGGTAAAGCAGATATCTGGTGGGAATATGTAAAGAACGTAATAGATATTTATGAGGAGGAGTTAACTTGGAGTGAGTTTGAGAGGCTATTCCAGAAGAAGTATCTTCTAGAGAGATATTATGATGAAGGGTGAAGGATTTTTATGAGCTGAAGATGGGATCTATGACCGATGAGGAGTACACTAGCAAATTTCTGGATTTGTTGAGGTGTGTGCCTTACCTTAAGAAGGAGAAGGCCAATATTCAGAGATTCATTAGTGGGTTTTCAATAGGATTCAAAGATAAGATTGAGTTTGATGAGCCTAGATCATTGGAGGAATCCATCAGAAAGCTAAAGCATTGTTATGTGAAATCAAAACGTAGATCTGAGACTAAGCTGGATTGGAAGGGAAATGATAAGAATAAAGGAAAATGGTACAAGAAGTGAGCAAGACCTGAGAATACAAGTAAAAAATAGAATTTCACACCACCTAAGAAGTTCAATACATCTAGTAGAGGACAGGGACTTCGGTCTGAGGAGAAGAATTAGAGTGAAAGTAGGGATCACGTGCGGTGTTGGACTTGTGGAGTAGAGCATCATAGGAGAGATTGTCCACAACATCAGGGTGGTAGACCGCAGATCTACAGTGCTCAGGAGGCTTAGACAATGGGATATGTTGGACAGAGTGTTTGTAGGATCTATGTAGCGCTAGATAATACGCAGGCAGATCACCAAGCATCTATTATCAAGATGGACGGTAAGATTTGTGATCAAGTTGTTTATATTTTTATTGACCCTAGATCTAATTATAGTTATGTTAATCCTGACATGGTGGATAAGTGTGGTTTGAATAAAGAAGTGCATGCAGAATCTTGGTTAGTACAGTTGGATACAAGGGCAAAGAAGTGAGTTCATCTTTGGGTAAGAGCTTGTGCATTTGATTTCAATAGTATGCCTACCTAAACACATTTAAATGTATTACTGTTGGGATCATACAGTATGTTGTTGGGTATGGACTAGTTGTATCTTCATAGGACCAAGGTAGATTGTTATGACAACGTTATTAAGTGGCTGAATGACAATGGGGAACAAAGAGTCTTACAGGGGAAGAAGAAAGCAACATCAGTGAGAATGGTGATAGGCTTGCAAGCAAAGCATAGTCGTAGAAAAGGGTGTGTGTTCTTTGCAATGCATATTTCTAATGACAGTGGTAAGGAAGTTGAGGATGCAAATGTTTTGAGTAGGTACCTGGTTCAATAGCAGTTTCAGGATGTATTTCCTACAGATATTTCAAAGTTGTCACCTTGTAGGGAAGTAGGCTTTTCTATTGAGTTGGTACCAGGGACAGCACCAGCATCTAAGCTACCTTACGGGATAAGCACACCATAGTTGGTAGAGTTGAAGTTTCAGTTGAAGGGAATGCTTGACAAGGGATACATTAGGCCAAGTGTATCACCATGGGGTGTAGCAGTATTTTTGTGAAGAAGAAGGATGGTACTCTCAGATTGTGCATTGATTATAGGTAGTTGAACAAAGTGACCATCAAGAACAGGTATCCGTTGCTGAGGATTGATGACTTTTTCGATCAGTTGAAGGGAGAAACAGTGTTCTCGAGATTGATTTGAGATCCAAATATCATTAGGTACACATTAAAGAAGATCAAATTTACAAGACATCTTTCCAGACCAGGTGCGGACATTATGAGTTTGTTGTAGTTCCATTTGGTTTGACTAATGCTCCAGTTACTTTTATGTGCTTTATGAATAGTGTGTTGCATCCTTATTTGGGAAAGTTTGTTATTGTGTTCATTGATGATATATTGGTATATTCTAAAAATGAAGAAGAGCATGTCAAACACCTAGAAACAATATTGAGATTGTTGAGAGAGCATCAATTGTGTGCTAACCTCAGCAAGTGTAGCTTCTTTGAGACTGAGGTACATTACTTGGGACATGTGGTTTCCAAGGAAGGCAGAGCAGTGGACCCAGAAAAGGTAAGATCTATCATGGAGTGGGAAGATCCTAGGAATGTGGATGAGGTGAGATCCTTCATGGGGTTAGCAGGGTATTATAAAAGGTTCATCAGGAACTTCTTGCATATTGTTTATCCTATTAGACCATTGCAAAGGACAGGTAAGAAGTTTGAATGGAATGAGGAATATGTAGAAAATTTTGAAGAGTTAAAGCAGTTGTTGACACATACTTGAATGTTAAAGATTGCAGATCGGTTCAAAGAATTTGTGGTACATACAAATTCTTGCAAGAGTTATCTTGGTGGATTCCTTATGTAGGAAGGACAAGTAGTGTGCTATGAGTCACGAAAACTAAATGAGCATGAGCAGAACTATCCTACCCATGATCTTGAGTTGGCAACGATCATTCATGCATTGAAGATGTGGAGGCACTATATTTTTTTGTATTGATGAGTGATCACAATGGACTGTGCTATCTATTTGACCAACCTAATATGAATTCTAAACAACCTAGATGGTTGGCCATGATCAGTGAGTTCGAATTTTAGATCAGGTATATTAAGGGAAAAGAGAATAGGGTTTCAAATGCTCTTAGTAGGCTGATACAGGTGAACCATATAACAGCTATGAGCTCATATGGGACAGATCGACAAGATAGGATCTTGCATGTAGGTCAGCAAGATGTCAGGTATATGGATCTTAGGTATAGATTACAGTAGAGTACAAGTACAAGTAGTAGTACAGGTACAGGTGCAGGTGCACAGGATGTGGACTATTGTTTCACAACAGATGAATTGGTTAGGTTTAGAGACAGGATATATGTGCTAGACAGCAGTGAGCTGAATAAGGAAATCTTGAGATATTTTCATGCAAAACAATATTTAGGTCACCCAAGCTATCAGAAGACACTAACAGCAGTGAAGAAGTTTTACTATTGGCCAAATTTGAAGAGATGTGACAGATTTTGTGGCTAGGTGCTTAGATTTTCAGCAAGTGAAGGCATAGTATAAGCATCCAAGTGGACTACTATAGTCGATTCTGATTCTGAAGTGGAAATGGGAGGTCATTTCCATGGAATTTATCAAAGGTTTGCTGATTAAATCTAGGCAACATCATTCAATCATCGTTGTGGTGGACAGGTTGACAAAGGTAGTGCACTTCATTCCAATGAAGTCTACATACTCAGCGAATGATGTAGCATGGGTCTTCAACATAGATGTTGTGATATTTCATGGTGTTCCACAGAAGATTCTGTCAGACAGGGATGCGAAGTTCACTTTTAGGTTCTGGAAAGAGTTGTTTTTAGGTTTAGGTATAGAGTTGGACTTCATCACATCTTATCATCCATAAACAGATGGATAGACAGAAAGAGTCAATAGGATATTGGAGGATATTTTGAGGATGTATGTGATGCATCAGTAGTGGAAGTGGGAAGAGTGTCTTCCACTAGTATATTTTTATTACAATAATGGGTATCAAGAATCTTTGAGGATGAGTCTGTTTGAGGAATTGTATGGGTGGAGTTGTAATACTCCCATCAATTGGATTGATCCAATTAACAGGGTGTTGATTGGACCAGATATGTTGGCGGAAATGAAACAGGAAATGTAGGTAATCAAGAAGAATAATAAAGTAGCACAAGATAGGCATAAGAGCTATGCATATCAGAACGATTTGTTTAAGGAGTTTGAGGTTGGGGAGAAGGTGTACATGTGCATCAAGTTGAAGAAGAATTCCTTGCATATTGGATCATGTGCCAAGCTTGCACCCCGGCTTTGTGGACCTTTCAAGATTCTTTGGAGGATTGGGTCAGTAGCCTATTGACTTGTACTACCTCTGACAGTGAAAGTCCATGATGTTTTCTATGTCTCATTGATTCATAAGTATATTAAAGATGTTAATCATGTGATTGACTGGTCTGTATTGCAGGTGGATTTAGAAGGAGAATTTTCACCGAACCTCAATGCATTTTGTAGAGAAATATGCTCATGCTCCCGAACCGAGCAATTGAGTAGGTTAAAGTGCAGTGGAAGCACTTTGGGCCCGATAAAGCTACATGGAGATGGTGGATCAGATGTGGGCTATGTATCCTTCTCTATTTGCTGGTTAAGCGAATGTTTTGGTATATGTCTTTGGTATATGTTTCGGTATATGATTTGGTATATGTACATATGTATATGGATGTAAATACTTCCATGAGTAATGTTATAAAGTATCTTCGATAACCGATATGGGTGCCATGTCATTATGGTTGTCATGTTGTTATATTGTCATGTTGGTTTGCTTCTTAGCAGGTTGATCATTGTAAATACTGTAACGAGCTAAGTTATAAAGGTCCATGGGTTGTATGTTCTATTTACAACAATTTTGTGGTTGTAGGTGTTGTTTAACACCGAGGATGGTGTTCCCCCAAGGGGAGGGTTCTGTGACAACCCTAGTCAAAAATCCATGTAAAAGTTAATAAGGTAAAATAAGACCTTGGTCATGGGACACATATTCCAAGATCAATTTTGGGAAAAACATGGTGATGGGGATCACTTGTGATTAATTAATGGCTAAGAAAATTGGCAAAGGAAATGACTAAGGCTTTGGAAAGGCAAAGTGGAATTTATTGGCATTTTATTTATGAAAATAATGGAAATTAGGAGAAAAGGAAGGTGAAAGGTCATAGCTTTCATGTGAGGAGGAAAATGAAGGAAAATAATTGAAAATGAAGAAAATAGATGCCTCATTGATAAAAGAGATTTTGTGGATTAGTTCACAAAATTTTATCAGTTCATTTTTGGAGCTCTCTCTCTATTCTCTCTCTCTCATACTCTTGGACAGTTAGAGTTTTCTTGGAGCACTCTTGGAGGAGTGTGGCATACTTGGATTTTTGGAGCAAGAAGGCAAAGGAAGAGCGAAAGCATAAGAGGACATCAGGATCAACAACTAGAGCATGTTTTGCTTGCAGGTACTGAGTTTCCTGTATTTTTTCCTTGCTAGTCTTGGCATGCTTGCCATATGCATGTGATTTCTTGGTTATGATTTGTCATTGGCATAGAGGGTTGCCTAGATTGAAAGTGGTTTTTTCCTAGCCTTTCCATTTTCTAGATAGCCATGGTGTTGTGGAAGTCTTTCCCTTTTGTTTCTTGGTTAGTTCCCATGTTCCTTTGGCTATGGGTTGAGTTATTAGTTCCTGAAGCCTTGGTTGGAAAAACTCCCTAGAGCCCTGTAACAAATTGGGTTAAGTTATTAGTCCTAAATCCTTAGTTGGAAAAATGCTTTGGAGCCCTTGGTGGGTTGAGTTACTTGTCCTAGAGCCTTGGTTGGATAAACGCTCTAGAGTCCAATAGTAGCTATGAATTGAGTTACTAGTTTTGGATCCTTGCTTGGAACAAATGCAATAGAGCCCTAGATAACTTGGGTAGAGACCAATCTGGTGATGGTTAGTGATGTCCATCCGTGAGGTGGAATCATTGGTTGACGATTAAGGTGGTTTGGCCTTTGGAAACCCTGAATGGTTTTTATTGATGTGTCTTATGAGATCCCACATTCATGCTTGGAATATGGTATGGTGGTGATTGGCTGAAAGAAATATTTGGTTCAGCCTAGTCTGCGATCGGATGGTTCATAGAAGTCCCACACTTGGTCAACCAATGAAATCATCAATAAGAGATATCTTTCTCCTTGGAATTTAATCGATAAATATACTTGTTTGTATGTGGTTTATATGGTAGTTATATCCCTTATATTTATGTTGGTTATGTATTGTTTATGAAGGAGTTTTATGACAATGGAAATGTATTGCTCTCATCATGTTTTGGTTAATCATTGAATTTATAATGAATCATTAGGGGAATTTTGAGCTCTAAATTGGGCCTCCTAAGAAAAATGTACAACCATTATGATTATGTCAACCATGGGGGATGATTCACCATTTTTGGAGTAAAAAGGTAAAAAGAGTAAAGAGTAATAAAATAATAAAATTACTTTTTCAACTCGTATTTTCAACTTATATCCCTAAGGTTTTATTCAAATTTTGAGTGGGAGCACTCATTGGATGTGAAATTTAATTCTCATCCAAAGATTACTCATTTTGCATAATTTTTGTGGACCATGCTACACCAAAAATGAGAAATACATGAAAAAACGTGATTGCAATCACGTTTTTCATGTATTTATAATTTTTTGTATAGCAGGGTCCATCAAAAGTAGGCAGCATGGGTACTCCTTGGATGAGGAATCGAATTATGCATCCAATGAATGTTTCTGCTCGAAATTTGAGGAAACTCATAGGGAGATAAGTTAAAAATACGAGTTGAAAAAATAGTTTTTCCTTTTTCCCTCTAAAATTTGATGATGTAATCTAATCTTATTTTATCATTTCCACTATTATTTTATAATTTCCTTTGGAGGTTCATTTTAAACCTAAAACTCCCCTAATGATATGGCTTAATAGATGGTAATGTAGTTATTATGATGAGGCATCAATGTTTCTTAGTGATTCTTAGATAAGTATGAGACGCCTATGCTCAAATTTGTTGTTTAAACCTATAGATTGCATCCTTATGACATGTTTAATGAAATTTCAGTCATGGCTAGTGGTGTTCCAGTCAAGTCCTTGTTAAATTAATTACATTTGTCTCACTATTCTAATGTTATCTTTATTTTCTGGAAGTGTCATGGAGTTCTGGGAAGTGACCTAAACCCTGGGCCTGAAAAAGTGGCACAAAAGTCGAAGTCGTAGACATAAAGCTGCTTGGGAAATCCCCTAGTTGCATGCATACCCAAGTTGTGGGAGCAACTAGAGGTTCCTAGTCGCATTCATGCCCATGTCATGGGAGAAACTGGGGAATTAACGAGGTAAAAAACTAGTTTTTTCTCAAGGGCTAGTCACCTGGAAGGTTGGATGGCTCCTGGGGGTTCTACAGTGGGTCTGGAAGGTTCGTCTTGTTGTGTTTTGTTGGTTTCACTTCTTTAACTGACACATAGGAAGATGAATCATGTCATAGTAACTCTTCGTCACATGTTTACCCTGGTTGGCCAATTACTTGGTTAGATGTGGGAGGAGGGTGTTACAGTACCAATGCAAACGAAACAGTTCATAAGCAAAAACATAATTTAAATAACATATATTGCAAACATAAAAAGAATAATAATACTACATTTACAACATATGCATTAAAACGTGTCAGCTCTAAGCTTTTACTAAGTGAAAGTTCAAAACATACGTACATATTAATGGACCACTAGCCCCAATAGTGGAACATGAAGTCAACATCACCTGCTCCTCCAAATAAACATACTTACTCTACGCTATGGAGAAGCCAAGGCTCTCACAAAACTCCCAAGCTTCTAACTTTAAGCCCAAGCCTAGCCAAAATCTTAGCTCCCAAAATCCCTTTACATGAGTTATGAGGTTCTATTTATAACAAGAGGGGGTGACTTTTCAACTCCCCTTTGTGACGTTTGGATTACCCTCATGAATATTCAAATTATTTACAAGATAACTCATTACATTACATCATGACTCTTCACGTTCCAAGATTAACACTCAGAATTGCGCTTACAAATTAATTACAAATAATATTACAGCTTACATTCATACCCATATAAGAAAAAATAGGGTAGTGACATCTAGACAACCTAACAAGACAAACTACTATCATGCTTGAGTTTGGGAAAACTCAAGCTCAACAACTTCCAATTGATGTCTTTCAGTCACGTAGTGGTGCTAAGCTTGGTATTGTGCGATGACATCCCCAAACTATGTGATGTTGTCTTGATGGAAGCAGACTCTAGCCTCCATGGCATCTGGCTACAATGATTTGGAACCAGTTTCTACTTCCTTCTGAAGCATGATCAACATTGTCTACACTTGCACAGGGCCACCAATTTAGTTGCGCATGTTTTGTCTATTTACCTCCAAGTCCTCCTTGGTGGAAATCTATCTCAGCCACTCCAAGTATTCCTCTATCTCCTTTTTGACTTACTTCCTGGGTTTGGCTTTACTTAGTGATCCAACTAATGGGATCTTATGGGTCTTCACTAAGAAATCCAAATTGTTGTAAATTTGTGCATACAAGGACTGAATGTTACCAATCAATGAGGCTAGTTGTTTATTGTTCTAGATCAACATATGCACTCTTTCTTTCTCTATCTATACATGTGGTTCCATTTTCTTACCCAAGTCAAGCAATGCTACTTTGTATCGCATTTTCCATTCATGCATGACAGTGATTGTAGCTTCCACATTTATGAGATTTTTGACGAAGTCCTTACATTATTGTTGCAATCCATGCATGCGAACAATTTCCTTATGTGTGGTAACAAACTCCTCATAGAGATCCTGCATGGTCTCTCCAAGTGTCGATACTTCGTTAAGCATCATTGCCTTCATTTACTCCAGGTGGACCTGTGTGGAAGTTGCATTCTAAGTTGTTGCGTGGAGTTGTTCAACCTCTTTCCTGGAAGCCTGCAAGTTCTTTTTCAATTGCTTATTCTTGGCCATCAAATACTAAGTCTTCAACTTTGTTACACCTGCGAAGGCCAAGTTGGATGAGGAAATGGTTTCAGTATTTATCCTAGTGTCGACCACAATTACCCTTTCTCTAATAAATGTAGGAGATGCGAGTTCATCAGAAAAATTCTTCTTACACGCTTGTGCAATCTTCTTCTGGAGTTCATTGTATGATAGATTGTACATGTCCATAACTGAATCATTGTCAAGAGGAATAACTTCCCCTTCCTCACATGGAGTTGACTCTGCTACTGGATGTGGCAGAGACTGAGTCATGACCTATTATGTGCTAGGAACCAGATTGGCATATTTATTCTGTGGTTTTGATTCTGCTTCCATGTCATCAATCTCTATCAATTGTTCAATTTGTTGAGAAAGCTCTTGATCCTACATTTGTCTTCCCTCCTCCTTTATTGGTTTCCAGTTTTTTTCTTGCTCTTTAACCTATTTTCGCATTGTTTCTTTTGATATTGTGTGTTTCCTTTCTTCTTCTTCTCTTCTTGTTCTTGATTTTGATTTTCTTCCTCCAATATCCTCTTCTCTTCCCTCTTCTTTTGTTCTGTTATCTGCATCCTATGTTTCCTATTTGCCCCTATTGTTAAAGCCAATTTCATAGGATTTAGATCCACTTTCATCTTATGGCTTTGTTCTGCCCTTGACTAAAAGAAAACTTTCTCTTTCCCTTATCATGTGCGACGTTTCTCCCTTCTGTTAGCATTGCTTCCAAAGTAGCTTCCTTCTGTGGAGTCACCTGTGAAGTTCCTACAAAAATGACCGGCTTGCGGGTCTTTGAGGCATTATAACAATTCTTCCATGGATCCTCCTCCTATCAATGAAATGTCTTGCTGAGCCACTGAAAGTGAATTCTCACATAATGGTTCTTGCAAATACCATGGGGATTGTACGAATTAAATTTTCGAGTACCAAATGCAAGCTTCTCTATCTCCTTTCCTTCGATATCCGCAACTTTCAAGTTCTTTATCTTGTACAATCCAATTTTCATAGGAAGAGTTGGACAAGGTGCTTTCTTCTTCCTGTGCAATGTTACTGACAACCCGGTGGCGAGATAATATAACACTTCTTGCATGACAAGCTTTTTGCTGGCTATTGGGTGGGGTCCCTTAGGGTCAATTTTGGGGAAAAAGCCAAAGTTTTGTTGTATAAAATGTAAAGACTCTGCAAGTTGTGGTCGTAGAGTGTGTAGATAGTTAAAGTGTCATAAAGGGTTTTACCCTTCTTTTATGTAAGTTGAGTCGGCTTTTGAAGATCTACCCATGGTCCGCAAACCATGGGATTGTATAAGTAGGTGTGTCTTAAAGAGTCTAAGGTAGAATATTGATGGTGAAGATGAATGTAATGGGTCAGTAAGAGTAAGAGCGAAGAAGTCTTAGAGTAGAAGGAAGTCTTTGCAGATGTGTGCGCAGAGGCCTAGAGTAGTATCCACAGTTGAGTGTGCGGACCCCTGTAGCTGAGTTCGCAGGGAATTCTAGAGTCTGTAAGATTGAACTGATTATCAATAAAGAAGATTGTTGCAGAAATACTTGTGCTATCTCTTTACTTATGTTATATGAATGTGCCTTATCTTATAATGGGTTTATGAAATAATGATGTATTGATGCGCGACTTTACATGATTTATATTAATACATGAACGCAATTACTGTTAACTGTTTACATGAAGAATATCTTGTTGTATGTTGAATTTATTGAACACTTAAGCCGATAGGAGTAATTATTGGGTTATAAGTCATCTTTGATGTGCGTAAGTACTTGATCCACCTAATCAGGGTCCGCAAAAGATAGCCATAAATGTTTGCAGAGGTATAGAAGCTAATTAAGGGTAGTTATATCGATAAGCCCTAAAGGCTTATCAATCTGCGAGAAGGTAGATTTAGGGCATAAACGACATCACGCTCATCTTTGAGTGGAAACTTGGTTCCAGCATCCCCTCATATTGCTTCGGGTGAGACTTCAATCTGTGCTCTGCGGGTTGATGCCAAAAGGGCCAGTAGTGTATGGATTTGTTTGGTGAAACTAACTCTAAACCTGGGTCAGGACCCAATAAGCCAACAAATGGTTCCATTTCCAGGACTGGGATCTGCATAAAGAGATGTGTGATGTCGCATCACTGGAATCCAACTAAGAAAGAAATTGAGAAGTGGTTGGATAGAAAGATCCACAAATTCATGGCACAAGAAAATAGAAATGTGTGCTTGACGAAAGAACAGTGGTTGGACAGATACCTATACACAGAGCTACATGAAATATTCTTCTACACCTTCCATATCGAACTATATGAGTGGATCACTAAATTGGCAGACAGCAAAGGAAGGTAGAGGCTTGACGCTCTAATAGTGTGGACCCTAGATCTAGTGTTGAGATTGGAAGATTCTGAAGATAAAATCATACACGCCGTCGATCACTAGCTTGATCAAGTTATAGGAGGATTTGTGATAGAATTCGTTCTCAATACCTCGGTCAGCTACAGCGAAGCAGAGCGATGCTTCTTTAAGGGACCGCGAGGTAAGTATTTAAGATCTTTGAATACATGGATTAAAATTCTCTTGTGTGAAAAGCGAGTTATGTCATTACCTTATTGTTTGGAGCTATGCAAAGTGGAAAGTTCTTCAGGGATAGAAGGAGAACAAGTCCTGAATATAGCCCATTGATTGATCCTACTCTGAGTGACGATGAAGGAGCAGCACAAGCTTCACCATAGAGATTTGTCCAGTTAATAGGGCAAGGGTTTCTGCAAATACCTCATTCGTCCACAGCTCCTCCACCTTCACCTCCAGAGCATACACTTTCACCCACACCACCACCACCTCTGCCACCATTCAATATGTCGAATATGATGAAGTTGCTTGTTTTCAAGGGCTTGGGAAATGATGACCCGAACCAGTTTTGGTTCATTGCGAAGGCCATGTGGACAACACAAAATATTACAGATGATCATATGAAGAAAGCGCTGTTGATTACTACTCTACAAGATCGCGCGTTGATGTGGTACATTAAGTATTACACTAATAACCCTGTGACATCATTAGCGGACGCTCAAACTACACTGAACAAGGAATTCAGTAAGCCTAAGTAAAACACAGTCGGTAGTGGGGTACAAGGAAATCACGATGAGGATCAGTGAAACACCCTAGGAGCTGGATCAGAGACTGAAGTGCAAAATCCATGAAGCCAATATGAATCTTACCAACAATCAACACCGTGACTGGTTTATGGTCACGCTCCTGCCTCACTTAAGGATTGCTCTATCACAACAAAAGATAGGAAAGCAGGTGGAAGCACTGGAGATCACAATGATATTACATGAGACGTCTATCCAGGATCCGACGTTGGGAGTTCAACAGATTCACAATAGATTCATGCGGAGTTTCAGAACCTCTGATTGGAATTTCAAAGCTTGAAGAAGGAGAAAGTGGCTCAGCCAAAAGTGCACGACGAAGTCTGGTGCCTCAAGTGTAAGAACTAGGGGCCTGATAAGGATCACTGCCTTGTTTTGTAAACTATATGACAGGGGGAGGGCCCATGCCCCTAAAGAAGGAAGCCCCAGAAGGACCAAGTATAGGGCCTGTGTTGTGGTGCGGTATCTGCCAAGTAGTAGGAAAACATGCAATAGACAATTGCCACTTACTGTAAAAATTTGTACAAACACCGCAACAGTTATTTTGCAACTTCTATAAATCGGTAGGCCATGATGAGTGTAACTACCGTAGCTATGAATTGATGATGGAAAGAACACCCATGTATCAAATGCAAACAGAAACATGACCTATGGATCAAGGCGTCGGAGGAGCGCGCAGAGGATATTAGGGAAGAAGACGAGGTCGAGGAGGAGGACCTTCGAGAGGTTGAGGGCAAGTTATTTGCTATAATTACGGAGTACCAGGACACTATGTGCGGGAGTTTAAGAGCCAGACACGCCCATCATGTCGGTATTGTACTCAGTTTGACCACACGATAGAGGAATTCCTTATATTGATAGCAAAAATGCAACAGAAGAAGGCACAACCTCAATAGCCTACCCAAATCCTGTAGATGATGAGGGTAGAGCCTCTCAAAGAGGATCCCAATGTCAATATCGTGCTACAAAGTGGTGTGAAAACTAGTGATGATAAGGGAAAATAGCCCGAAGAAGTTGGATGGGTCTGTAAGGCTCCAGAAAAAGAATTTGGGTTTGATCTAGAGTGCGCAAAGGAGACATTCATGGAAGCAAAGAAAAGCTTCATTGAAGCCTCTACCTCAGGAAGTCTAGATAGGCTATCTGTAGAAGTTGACCCCTTCGTGCTTACTACTTTCTTAGAGACTTGCATGAAACTACTGTGCAATAGCGGGGCTATGAAAGGATTACAGGTGTTGATAAATAAATGTGCTGGAAAAGATAATGCATCTGATTGGCAACGCACGATCAGAAATATCAGTAGGCACAAGACAAGGACAGGACTTGAGATGAGGCTCACCGCGCAAATAGGAGAATACAAGAGGGACCAAGTTATTTTGGATCTGGGGTTGTGTTGATGCCTCGAAAATCGCTGCAACAAAATTGGGGGATAACCACCCGGTCCGGACCTTAGTACAGCTCCTTTTCCGTTTGGGATGGTGGCTCCGACTGGAGATAACGGGACCAGTTTCCCAATAATGAATAAAAGGGATGGATGAGTGATGAATAGTTTTCTTTAATGATAGGCGACTAGCTTATTCTATTGACAAAAATAGGAAAACTAATACTAATCCCGGGAACAATTTATTCATTCGGAATGCAGCGTTTAATAATCCTTATCTATCTAACAGGCATATAGATGACTCTATAAAATAAACAGAGATATTCAATCATTTAAATATTACTTCATATGAATAGTCAAAACGAAGCGATTAACACAATTTACTGCATTCACTATTTATATCATTGATACATATATACAATTGAAAGAGAAGCATGCTATAAACAGCCAATAGTGGGATGCATAAAGGATGCTGTGAAAAACACACACACACACACACACACACACACACACATATATATATATAAGCGATAATAGCAATAGCGATTAAACAACAATTCATATAACAGGAATGAGTACAGACGCAGATAATAGTACCATGTGAGTTGCTAATCAATCCCAGATATCTATCGCTATTCAAAATCCTTCCTTCAACACAGAAATGCTTTTAAACAACGACAGTAGTGCACATTTGTATAAAAACCTTCCTCATTAAACTCAGAATAATTGGTCCAGTTTCATAAAAGAATATCCCTGAAGTACAATAGTGCAACTTCAGGGTTTAAGTCATATACAAAACATTACGACTCTTTCTAAATGCATGAAAGGGTCTATAAATACTACTAAGCTAAAAAAAAAATCTATGAAACAAAATCCTACTAAATTGGCATCAGTAAATGCAATCTATCTCCTTGGGGCAATCTGGCAGTCAGCGATGTGAATCATGACTCGGGTTGCTTGCCTTTAAACCTGAGCTGGCTTATCGCAAGCATCGGCTCCACTTCTGGCGGTCTGTTGAGGCGCAAGCTGAGTTGGGCAACAAAGGTGGCATCCTGAATATCAGGTATGATATACCCGATAGCATCTGTGAGGAATTTTAAGGCGGCTCTTTGGCTGTATGGCTTCACTAAGAAGAACCAATAGGCATCCCATGTTAAACTGTTGATCCCCGCGATTAACCTTCCATTTTTCTCCAGCTCTGGATAGCATGAATGCTCCAACATATTTGTTGTTGTTAATTGGCCTGGAGTACATTGGGAAATCATGTTAGACAAATAAAGTGTATTATTTACTAATTCAACCAAATTACCAGTGGTTGCCTTGCATCTAAAAATCGCTCTTTCTGCCTTCATTAACTGTGATTGCCATTCTGTGAATAGTAATTCCTTGTGCGATTCCAGAATTCT
The DNA here is from genome assembly GCA_000404065.3 of Pinus taeda. Classification (NCBI taxonomy): domain Eukaryota; kingdom Viridiplantae; phylum Streptophyta; class Pinopsida; order Pinales; family Pinaceae; genus Pinus; species Pinus taeda. Next base: position 7,391 of record APFE031086373.1, on the reverse strand, counting down.
TGGTAGGTTAGTCGCCTGGCCCTGATCGGAATCTTGCCATTCCAGAAAATTTGTCAGTGTTTCTTCGGTCTTATCCAAATATGTCCTTGCCTTTTCTACCTTTTCGCTTATGGATGCTACTAACTCGCACAATGGCTCTGCCTGGGTAATTTGTTGACATAGGAGCTTATCCTGATTTATCAATGCTTTATTTAATTGAAGCGCCTCTGCTTTGAACTCATCTACCTTAGGGAGCCTTTTCATTTGCTCAATTTGAGTTGATAATTGAGCGATTTGCTCATCTTTAGATTTTATCATTCCCTCAGTTGATATTTTTAATTGCGCTAATGTTGCCGATAGCTCCTTTTGCCTTTGGATTGCACTCTCATCAATCCTCTATTTCTCCTCTTGTAATTGCTTAGTTAGCTGATAATTTTTTTGCTGTTGTACTTGCAATTCCTGCTCTGCCTTCTGCTGTACTTCCGATAATTGAGCCTGTAGCGAAAAGATGTCTTGACCTTTCGCTTTTAATAGACCGCTCACCTCCGATGCTTTATCAATGGTCGCCGCCGAATATGCTCCAGCGTATTGCGATAGCTTTGTTAAGTCATCGGAGGGATCAAATTCTTCTTTCCACACAACATTGCCCGTTACTGTTAATTCAGGGAATAAAGAAGGTTGATCAGCCCTTCTCCTCTTCCTCTGTCGCTTTACAACAGCTTTATGCTTAGGGCTGTAGAATACATCCAAAGGGGGAACCTCTTCTATTTGAAAAATGATTTCGCTCGATGGATCCTTAGGAATTATTTCTGTTTCCTTTGATTTGGGTGGGCCGTTGGTTTCGCCCGAAACCTGTTTTGATGTCACTTCTTGTGTGTTGCCCTCTTTAGAAACCTCATCATCTTTCGAGCACTCTAGGTTGCCGATGATTGAGTTGAATTGCTACCATTGCTGGAGCAAATTCGGATCAATTTGTGTATCATCATTAACTTTCGAGCTACCCTCTTCTTGAGTTTTCACCTGGGTTTCATCTTGTCACTACACATTTTCCTGGGTTTCTTCCTGCCTCTGATTATGCACTTCCTCCTGCTGCTTTGATGTAGTAGGAGGTTGCGTATTACTTTGCTGCTCAGGCTCACTTGATGTTTTCGTCATTGGAGTAGTCGCTAACAGGTCTAGAGGTAGTGTTTGCAACCTCTGTTCTCTAATTCTGTTAAATTTGGCTAGCCCCTCATCGTTGTATTCATTTATGGCAAGCGATTTAACTTGATATAGCGACTCGGCTGATGCAAAAAAATCCTCAAATCTGTCTTCTTTGTGCTCGAACTTGGCCAATTTGGCCTGGTCAAGTGCATTGTAAGCGATTTTCCTTGGATCGTACTGCCTACTTGGCAGAGTGGCTAGAGTCAGCGAATTTATCTTCCCAGCTTCCTTCTCTACATGTTTTATATCATGCAGAGTGTAAATACCAATTCGCAAGGGAAAAGAGGGCTAGACATGCTTCTTTGCTTTTTTCAAGGTCTGAGTAACCCCATCGGCATTGATTTGATAAGCTACTTCCCTGGCAAGTAACTTATCAGGGATGTATAGTGGAAGCACATGGGGCTTGGCCTGACTGCTAAAAACTCTAATGTAGGTGAATTTCTCTTCTCCAAACCAACTTGCTACGGCAATTAAATCCACCCCTGCTTCTTCAGAAATCTTCGGGGCAGGCTTATCAAAAATGGAGTAATAAATTGGCAACATGAAACCGTTGCAGATTTGATACAGGTGGTGTTTGTAGTTGGTCTTACACAACTTTTGATGATATATGTGGATGGGTGTGGGGTCTTGTGACGTCCACCTCCATCCGAGCACAGGAAATTCATAATTAAAACATAAAACATCCAAGATATAGGCACTGTAGTAAAATGGTGGAATGAACCTTTCTGTGACGCGAGAATTAAATCTGAAATTAAGAATGGCCTTGGCTAACTTATCGGATAATATATCGCCCAATCCATTATCTCGCCACTACATGCCGCCTCCATTAAGGGGACCATTTCTATGGTAAAATTGGTGGAGTCATGTAATCCCCATAGTCTACACATCATAATCCCAACATAGCAGTAAGGAGAACATAGAGAGTCGACTGAGTACTTACCCGAGGATTCGTGTTTGTGCTTTGCTGGATTTTGTCTCCAGCCTCGAATTGGTTCGGACTCGGTCTCATTTTCTACTCGGAACTTCTCCAGGAATGTTGTGTTATACTTTTTCTCTTCTGCCGACAAATGATACATTTGCCTTAGATCTTCGGCTCAAAAAGAACCGAAAATTCTCCCATCTGCAGTGCTGAACATTCTGTCGGTAATTGGGATCTCTTGAATTGCCCACCTTACCACATCCGTATATGGGAGAATTTGCTCCCGGGCCGCTATTCTGTGAAGAAAGGAATTGGCCAAGTCTTTTAGATTAGTCTCAGATTTGCTAGTACTGTCGCATGAGACTTGTATTCCCCTCACCCTCGTCTCTTCGGCTTCAATCAAGTTATATGTTCCTTGCCAAGTGGCTCTGGTAAGTCCCAGGCACGTAGTATCTGATATAAGCCCTTTCTTTTACTGCCTGGATCAACAACAGATTGCCCTGCTACTGGCGAAGCGGAAGGCATTGTAGTCTTTTTGGACTTCTTTCCCATTCCACTCAAATCTATCTCTGCGGAAGAATTCTGCACAGAGAGAAAGATATGCGTAATACAGGAAACAATAACATGCATCGAATAGACTGAAGTATATATATATCTTGATAAACTCATGGTGATCGGTTGACTTAAGACGGCTTCGGATCAAATCTGTGAATAGATCGCAAGCTTGTTGTTTTCATTAAATGGTCGTTAAGGCCTGTCAATCTCATTAATACCAGTCGCTTCGGTTAATGGCCGAATGATTCATTTGAAGCATGCCTTGGGCGATTTGGCGGTTGAACGCGGATGAGCGGTTTTTCGAAAGATATTGCCTTAATTATGAATAAATCGTATTAAACTACCTTTATGGTTTTACTTTGAAAACTGTGCTTATGCCCTTTTCGCAATCGGGCGTTGGGAAAATCCTAAGTCATTGCTTTGGTTCCATTTGGAATCCCCGATCACCGATATCAATATCGCATCGTGTCGGGAGTAACGAGTGGGGCGGTTAAGAATGTGTGCATGGTGAATTGCCGATCGCCGATAGCGATGTCGCATCACATCGGGGCGAGAGGGAGCTTATTTACGTTTTGCCATTGTCGTCGATTGCCGATTGCCGATTGTCGATATCGCATCGCATCGGAGCAAGGGGTTCTTAATTGTGTTACTTTATGTTTCATCGATACCCGATAGCGATTTCGCATCGGAGCAAATCAAAATGTCCTCAAGTTGTGTTCCCTTTGTTATTGCAGTATACGATCTGGCGATCGCTTTATCGCAATGACAAAAGATAAATCATTTTTTGTTAAGTTTTTTTTATTGGTTTATTGGAGAGGCCTTTTGGTAATGTTTTCTTTTATTTCTTCGAGCCTTTTTGAAATAGAACTTTAATTGATACCAATTTAAAAAAACAAAAATTAAGAAGGGACCCTTTTCATATTATGGTTTTGGAATAGTACTGATATGAAATGGGGGGTTGTTGTAGGGCACAATAAGTTGGACACAAATGTTTTACCTAAATAGACTTGGGAAAAGATGGGGAGGCCTGCGTTACAGTGGTCTCTGATTCAATTAAGAATGGAAAATCAACAAAATATTATCCCTATGAGGAGATTACATGGGGTAACTATAGATATAGAAGGTGCGAGAGCGTTCGCTAACTTTGAAGAGATAGATATTGTTGATGACAACAATGCATACCCCGCACTCCTTGATTGGGTTATCGACATGAATGGGGTAATCAATCTGAAGAAGAAAATGATGACATTTGAGAGGAAAACACTCCGCATGGTAGTACCATTGGACCCTGCAAAAGGACCGTGATATACTGAACCAGTCGGCGACTATGAGGAAAGCGATGATTATTTGGATCAGATCTAAGATAATGACATGAGACCAAGATTGGGTTAATCCGATCGCTGATGGACGAATTGCATGGGACCGTGAAATCTCCTATACATTAGATTCAAATGAAGAATTGGAGGACTAGTAGAATAGGTTGCATGAAGTATCTATGTTGCGTTATAATATGATGACTAAATCGTTACGCCATGTATCATCCGAGGTAATAACTTTACCTTATTATGATGGTCTAACTGACATGGATAAATTTTTGGATGCATTTGAAAGGGAAGTGCCTGAGAAGCATCGCTTCCAAGCGCTGGATTTGGCACTGTGTGCTACACCTACATGATGGTGGGGTACGCATAAAGACAATTTTGAAGAATGGCGCAACTATAGGAGGATGATGCGGATGTGATTTGGTTGCCCAAAGGTACGATTGACTGAGAAGTATGATGGGAGAGATGATCCATATAATCATTTGGCAAAGTGGGTGCATATTTTCTATCACAATTTGGACATCATCCCTATGAACAAGTATTTAGAGATGGAGCTCCGCCACTACACTGCAGAATGGGATATTTTCAGAGAAGGGTTTATGAGAACATTCAGCTTTGCAGATGGATTTTAATGTAGAAATTTTGAATAATATAACACTTATTCACAGAGATTATCCTAATTATACACTATTTGTGGAATGCATGCATAATACATAACCTCCTCTACCATTGATCATCAATTTGCAAGTTAAAACAAACAATTGCATGCACACATTGAAACATCAATCACACATATCAACACAGTATGTATTGGGGAAAGAATACAGCTAAAAACCCCTCAACTATCTGTATATTATGATGATAGAGAACATGTAACAATACATAGTATAATACTCCTCACAAGTACTCAGTACTATCTCCACCTGCTACACACAACTAGCTCAGATCTGAATCAAGTCACAGGTTCAAATCTCCTCCGCTGTTTGCCTGCCTCCACTGCGCAATACCAGTTGAGAATAGATCTGATCCAAGTTCGTTTTCCCTTGGCTTGTACTGTGCAATCCTCATTGGCAATCTCAATCAATGATTGTTCAAATCTCATTCACAACTATAGTCACAACTGATAATAGTCTCACCCTTTCACCCACCTCTAACACTTGTCTCCACTGAACTGTCCATGCACTGAGTTAACTGATGTATTCTTTAGTTGATTTATGAGTTAATAATTAGTGAATTAATTAATAATTAATTCACACCATTCATCACTAGTGTATTTGTTAGTTAGACTAAATACAACTAGTTCAACTAAGTCAAACTGAACACAACTCCATCAACTCCTCAATCAACTACACCAAAGTCAATCACTTGAATTCTAACTGAAGTGCTTCATGTAATAGCTCAAGTAACCCATAAGAAACATGTATTTCCTTCTGGAAGTTGCATGTGCCACATATGTAACTCGAACTGAAGTGCTCCAAGAGGATAAGATAATGTTTATAGTCCAAATATTATTAAGAGCTAATAATATTCGACTGTTCTATTTTTAGCATGGCAGTCTAAAAATAGACTCTGCCCACATGTCTAAAAATAGAGGTGCATCTATTTTTACCAACATGACCAATCATCCTGTTACATAGTAATTTGTCACCATTTGTCACCGTCCCTGTTACCCCTCTCCTACACCTTGGAGGACTCATTTCAGGACTTGTGAGAAGTGACAAGACTTGAAACCACTTGCATCATTCCCCTCTGAACATGAGCTTCATATGCCCTGAAGACATCTCCTGCGGCTTGCCCTTAAAAATGGTCCTTTTTACATTAGTGTTGGGCCACTGTGTTCTTCCCGCGCCAATGGGGAAAATCCTATAAAAGGGGCATGCTATTAGCGCTCTGTCCCAGAGTCGCAATCGCGCCAACCTTTTTGGGAAAAGTTTTTAACCAATCAACCTCCGAAAATTCTCTCCAACTCATTCACCAATTGAATCTATGTTAAGTGAAGATGGTTTGGCTTCGAATCTCCTTGAATGGGAGGTAGTTTGCCACCATTCCATGGAAGTTTCCAAGTGATGAAGCCAAATCCATGATTGTTGTGATTGACCTTATCTCTTCCCCTTGCATCTATAAAAGCTTGTCTCCATGACTTGAGCAAGCTAGTTCTAGTGGTAGTGGTAATAATACTTGTGCTGAAAGGAAGATATCAAGAGATTAGAGTTGCAAGAGCCTTCTTTGTGTCCACAAGGCTTAACCTGAGTAAGGAGATCTTGTCACCAAAGAGAGAGAGGCTTTTCCCTCATCCCTTCAAGCTTTGCAAGATTCTGTGTAGCTGAGCACCCAGCCAAAGGGACTTACGTCAGACGCTGGTGTATTCTTCCTTGTTGATTATTAATTAATAGTGACTATATTTTTATGAGTTCCTATGTCTCATTTTTTGTAATGATTAATGTTGATATGTCCTTCCCTAACTGATTATAATTGCATTTTAGATTTACGCTTGTGTCTGTTGTTGTTCCCTTTGTGTCAGGTGTCCATTCACGAGGATAGTTTGAGGATTGTGACTTGGCCAAGAAGGAGCGTGATAGGGTGACGTTCCTTCTACGAACAAAGCGTCTGGAACCCAAGTAGTCTTCATCACCTACCTTTTTATTGCGCAATTAGGACTTGCGTGATAAGCATTGTTTGATTGTTGCTAGACCCGTTCTGGGCTAGTAGGGATCGCCTCTATCCATAGAGGGGATTTACCTCTCCAACACATCCAAAAATAGCACCCTGCAACTCATAGACCATGATCCATATGTCTAAAAATAGACATAGTCTAAAAATAGATTTTGCGCCAAAAATAGCCAGCGGGCCCACTTAATGAAGATGACTTCATTTCACTAAGCTCCATCATCTTGTTGCATTTTCAACACTCCCTCTCAACAAGATATGGATTATCTGCAGCCCCTATCTTGCCTCTGTGGTATTCAAATTTTCTCCTGGTGAGTGTCTTCGTCAAGATATCAACATCCTCATCCTCCGCGGGAATCTATGAAAGTAACATGATTCTCCTTTGTACACAATCTCTGATATGATGGTACCTGATGTTGATATCTACATCCGTTGGGCTCCCTGCCCAATCTACATCCCTGAAGCCACATAACTTCACCTCATCCTCCTGTCTGTACCAAGATCCATATCCCGATGTGCCTCTGTTGAGCCTGCACACATGCGACTCCACCAACTGTCGATAAACAGTGGCATCCACTACCTCTGATGGAGTAGCATCCTCCTTCCTCCAACCTCCAGGAAGGAACGCGGTCTTTAAATCCATCTGATGGATGTGCCACCCCATCTGCATGACTTTGTAGATCCATCCCGAACCCACCACTGACTTCCCCTCCGGTCTTGGGACAATCTCCCATGCACTGTTTCTG
>APFE031086369.1:0-16979 GCA_000404065.3 Pinus taeda | reverse complement strand
TCCTTGACTTTCATGTTAAATATGTTTTATAATATTGGATATTCAGGTGCTATTTAATCGTTTTCCTTGTTTGTGCTTGCAGGTTTGCGACAAAGGAAATTACTTGGATCAAAGGAGCGAAGGCATCTCCAAACTTCTGTTGGACATGAGGTAGGCCTTAAAACACATTTGTTTGCCATTATTTATAAAGCGCATTTAGAGAAAGATAGTGTCTCGTTGGTTTGTTTGTCATTAGGTCTTCATTAAATTCTAGGAAGGTCTATCTTGTCCGCAAGATCGATCATTCCGCGTGACACTTGGTCTCTTTTCAATCTCAAGAGCTTATATATATAATTGAATTTATTTATTTATTTATTTTATTATATTTTTTTTTCAACTTACTTAAAACTCTCATTAAAAATTATATATATTTATACATTATATTATATATTATAGTTTTAATAGTAGTTATTCCTTTAGATATTTTATTTATACGATCTATTCTAGTATTTATAATTTCCATTTATCTATAAAATAGTGAATTATTTTATCTATTTATTAACTCATGCACCAATTTAATTGAAATTAATTTATTGTTATAAATTATAGGTAAAGGTAAGGTCCCTTATTCTTACTGGTTTTTTGATTTGGGTCGTTAGTCGAATTTAACAGTTACCTTTGTTAGCCGTTGGAGGCTCTACTTATGCTATTTAATAGGTAAAGATGGATCTAATTTTTCAACTTGTCCTGACGATGAACCACACTTGTTGGTTCGAAACCGTCGACAAATGATTTATCTTGTGATTTACGCCAAAATTTTTCTCTTAAACTTGATATGGATCACAGAAGCCTCAATTCAATAATAATTATGTTTAATGTAAAAATTTTTAATATTAATTATATTAAATAATTAAACTTTAATAATTATTTTTGATAAAATAAATAATTAATATTATAATAATTTAAATATCCAATTAAAAAAAGATGTTTTATAATTTTGTTTAACCTCATCAACTTGTTATACATATAGTGGTGATTAAATATAATAGTTTTGTTTTATTTTTAAATATAATATTTTATAACAATTAAGTAATAGGGTGACAAGTTGGGGTCAGAGTCTAGGTTTTGTTAGATATAATAGTTTTGTTTTATTTTTAAATACAATATTTTATAGAAATTAAGTAATAGGGTGACAAGTTGTGGTGAGAGTCTATATGGTCTCAGCAAAAATTTAATAGTTTATTTTTTATAGGGCCTTTTGCAATGTTTCCAACAACTTAGTAGAAGCCTTCGCATTATGGAAAGTTGTTATGAGGCACGTGCTTTAAAAATGATAAAAATCCAATAATTATAGTCCACTTTGAAGTCGGAAGCTTAATTTACAATGAATACAAAGTATAAGACAAGATTTGATGATCCTAAGATTAGGTATCCTTGATGTATATATATATATATATATTATATATCCTCCACATTCAAGTTGGCCTAGAAGAGATGAAGCCAGCTTAAGGACATCAATACGACCTACCTTAAAGCCTATAAATAGAAGCAAAGTCAAATTCATTCGGATCATCTCATCCCAAGCAAGTTCGATATCTATAAGGAAGCTAGAGCAATGCGAAGTGGGTCTAAGGAAGCCAAAGGAAGTGCGAGTTGGGTAGAGTCTAAGGAGAAGAATAAAAAAAAAAATTGGTGCCTCTCTCTCTTTGTTTTGTGCCCTAGTTTGGGAGATTGAAGTTTTCCAAGTTTTGTTGATGCCAAAAGCTGCCTAATGCTAGAAGTTGCTACATTGTTGAAGTTGTTGGAAGAGAGGTCATAGATCTGGGATGTTGAGTTGGTGTGGAGGGAAGGTTTGGTCTTTGTCTAAGGTGAAGAGTCTTAAAGACTACTATTGAAAGGAAGAAAATTTGTATTGGGCTTTCCCCTCGAGACGTGTTTTTTCCTAGCACAGTGCCTATATCTAGTGTTCATCAAGTGGTAATTACTTGATGAACTAAAATAAAGAATATATATAAATAAAGCCTAATAAGAAGTTATGAACATCACAAGTATTATCAAGTATAAGAAAATATTTCTACCTTTCCAGTATTCTAACAAGAGAGGAATGTGGGAGAGGGAGAAAGAGGAAGGAAGAGAGAGATGACTCAATAGAGAGAGAGAGGGAGAGAGAGAGAGAGAGAGGGAGAAAGGTGGAGAGAGAGAGGGAGTGGTAAGAGATAGATGGAGAGAGAGTGAGGGAGAGAGAAGAGTGTGAGGGAAGAGGGAGAGGAGAGTGAGAGGGAGAGAAGGGAAAGAGAGAGTGAGAGAAGGGGAAGTGAAAGAGAGGGAGAGAGAGATATAGATATGGAGAGAGAATGTGTATGTTTGGGTGTGAGATAGAGAGAGGGAATAAGAAAGATACACATATATACAAATATAGATATTATACAATATTATATAACCATTCTAGATCCATATTAACCCCAGATCTATCAAGCACTAAGAGTGATCAAATATCTCGAGGTGCAAACATTTCCTCAAGTTTTGCACTCAAAAAATAGGTTTGCACCTCGAGAGATTTGATCCCTCTCGACACTTGATAGATTGGGGGTCAAGATGAATCTAGGTTGGTTTGTAACCAATCTATTTCTTTTAGGACACACCTTTTATACGTGTCCTTTTAATAAACTTCAACCTCAAATAAAAAAAGTTTTCTTTATATCACCTTTAGTTTTATCCCTTCATAAATAAAATTATGAATGTATCCCTTTCAAATACATAAAGCATTATTTTCAATAATTTCCAACATGATTTGGGCTTTGGTAATGCACCTTGCACTATGAAGGTGCGTTTTACTAATGTGTTCTTTTATGAAGAGGACCCACATTACAGATAACACACCTCTCACTACAAGGAGGTCACAATATCCTGAATTGCCATAATTTTATTATGTGTAACACAACTTTCTAGTTTTTCCACCAGCATAACGAGTCTAGGGTTTTTCCAACATTATAATAAGCATGGAATAGATTTCACAATGCATTATAGTGGATTTATTAAAAAAAAAAAAAAATCTCTTCTTGTGCAGACTGCAATTGCTGGCTATCGTTTGGCTTTGTTGAAACCTCACTCTAATATCAATTTGATAGATGGACAAAGAAGGAAACACAAAATTAACACACTCAAAACCCTAACTATTGTTCAATTACATTGCTTTCTTAATTCAATGGTTCAAAGCTTACATGATTATAAAGATTCCAAACACTAAAAATAGCTATGCTAATATTTAGCTCTCACACACATCACTATCACCTCACTGACACATAGATTCACTTTGTATAAATAACTTGAACACACTAATGACACACACATCACTAACACATCTACTATTCTTAATTAGGTTTGATGATATGTATATCAAATGTTTGGTAGTTGTGTCAGTTTACATTTTCAATCAAAGGGGAATATTCAAATTTTAAGAATAGAAATTTATTTTAAAGTGTAAAAACTTTACAATTTGTAATTGTGTTGGTTTACATTTTCAATCACAATTTTTTTTAATTTTATGTATGAAAAATTATTTTTAAGTGCAAAAAATTTGGTTAATATTTCTAATCTCTCATATGCAAACTTTAAAATATTTGGAAATAATTTTGTTAAAAATTTATATTTTTTTATGTTTTTATATAATCTCTCTGATTTTTTTGACGATTTTTAAATACATTAATTTTATGCTATAAAGTTTGGGCCAATTATTTTTACATCAAATGATTGGCCCAAAACGTCGACCCTAAAAAATGAATACTGTGGATTTTCCGAAATATAAAAGCTCTCAAAACCAACTAAATATTTCACGTGAAATATGAAGCCATTTACTAAATTTAACCCATAAAATTTCCATTTGCCTATGAGAGAGTATATTGTAATGTTTAGGTCAAAATACTTTGACTCTTAATTAATTTGCAAAATTTCTGAAAACTATTTTGCAAAGTTTATTAAAATTTTGGTAAAATTAAATATATTTTTCTTTTAAGAAATTGAAAAATCAAATTTTGAATTTTTAAAATTTGAATTTCTAATTTTTGATTAGTGGATGACTAATTTTATGTGGTTTAAAATCAATTTGTTAGAATTAATAATTGTTTAAAAAAAATACTCCATGTCTCCTTTTTTTAATATGGAATCTACGAGTTTTCAATTAATACTTTCTTTCCATTCATTATCATATTTATTTTTAACAATAAATATTTATTAAATTAATTATTCATTTTTGGCTTTCTATTAATTGGTGTATTCTTTCTAATAACAATGTAGTTGTGAAGTGTCCTCATAAATTAATTATCCAAAAAAGAAACTATATATATGAATTTTCTATAATTAATATTTTCTTTCCATTTATTACCATATTTATTTTTAATAGTGAATATTTATTAACTTATAATCATTCCTTGCTTGCTTTCTATTAACTGTTGTATTATTTTTTCTAATAACAATGTTTTTTCAACCTTTTCCATTAATATATTTTATTAATCATGATACATTTTTATAGTTTATCTATTTAATTGTTATCGACCCTTTGTCATAGAACTATGTTATCATCTACCAATAGACTATAAGGGATTAGATTTCCCCTCTACTGAGGTTGTAGTGCTTAAATCATGCACTTAATATAACTAAAGTATATAGATTATTAGAATTTAGATTCCCCTCCACCAAAGTTGTAGTGCTTAAATCTTGCACTTGATATAACTAAATTATATGATCACATTCAATTCTCTACCTTTTACATAAAAATCATATAATACTAATAAAAAATGTTGCATATTACACTTTTTTCAATATTATGTTTTTACATTTATCATTTATGCATAAAATTTTCATTCTCTTCAATATTATTTTTCCTATATTTATCCATTTACAAATGACTATCTTGAATTATGATCTTGTATTATTTATCCACATACTACATAGGTATGTTGGAAGCGGATGCGCTTATTGGTGCAATTCTAGATCCCATTGGCCCTACATGGAGGATTAGGCGCATTGGGGATGAGGGTATATCTAAGAGACTTGATAGATTATTGGTGAATGAAACTCTATACAATCATCTATTGGGTATTAGATCTTGTATTGTCCCTTCATTTATTTATGATTATCAGGAAATCATGCTATTATAGGATGGGGAGAAAAAGAGGAGGATCTACCTTTTCAAATTTAATTTGAAATGGCTGCATATAGAAGATTTCAAGAACCTAGTTTATAGTTTGTGGAACGAGGTAATGACTCCTTCCCCGCCGAACTGTGTGTCATCAATTTTCCAAAAATTAAATCCTTGAAAAGAGAAGCTTGTTCATGGATCAAAGAGAAGAATGAGCAAGAACTTAAAGCCCTAAAATAGATAGACTACATACTTCGATATTATAATGATCCTGCAAACCCTCTATACTTTTTAGAATCATACAAAACCAAAATTATTGAGCTGGAGGAAAGGAGGAGTGTGATTCTTAGATCACAGGAAGAAGATATCTATATGCAAAGCCAAGAGATTTAGGTTAAGGATGGAGATAAAACTCCATCTTCTTCCACATGCAATATAATCTCAGGAAACAATCTAACTCCAGAAGGAAGATTAGGGATGCTACATGTAATATATATTCCACTCAACCGACTATAGAACAGGAAGTTGTTACACATTTTAAAGGGCTATAAAAGGCTCAGGAACATGATTATTCATCCCAAATGGAATATATTTCTCTTGTCCCCAACATGTTCTTCGAAGAGGATTAACGAAAAGCCAAGACAACTGATTATGAGGGTAGGGTTGACAGAGATATTGAAGGATTGTGCGAAGGAAAAGAGTCCTACACCAAACGGGTGGGGCGTAGAATTATTTCTACACTTCATTGAGTTGATGATGCCAGACCTTCTAGTGATTGTTGAAGAATCAAGGATCCACTGATACATTTCAGGGGCCATCAATGCCACATTCATAGAACTGATATATAAGAAGGATAAATCTGTGACCTTTGTTGATTATAGATCGATCTCTCATTGTAATTTAGTGTATAAGATGATATCAAAACTGATAGCATGCAAACTCAATTAGGTTTTGTCGAAGCACATCACTATTGAACAGTTTGGGTTTTTGGAAGGTAAACAAATACATGATTTTATTGGCATCATTCAGGAGATGACACACACAATAAAAATTCGGAAGCAAAAATCATGTCTATTAAAGGTATACCTGATTAAGGCCCACGACTGCATAGATTTGGAATTCCTTAGAATGGTACTAATCAAAATAGGTATCTCCCCTATGAAAATTATTTGGATTATGACCTGTATTACTACCACAAATTTTGTAGTCATTTTTTTTGTTGACTAGCGGAATCAGCAATGGTAGTGGTATCGTACTCAAGTTACACGAGGTCGAATTCCACCGGCTGCCACTATAACCGCCAGGGGGAACCGCACAACCCACAAGCACATCCCTCGGGTAAGATGAGGCCTGAACTCGTGACCTGCACAACGACACATATGACTTAGTAGACCGTTCGCTGGCCACGAGACCAAACCCCTGCGGGCACAAATTTTGTAATCATTATAAATGGGTTGCTGCCACAATTCTTCAATGCTCATAGAGGGTTGAGATAGGGTTGTGCTCTATCCCCTCTACTTTTCCTCCTTGTGATTGACTATTTAAGTAGAAAACTGTGAGAAGCGTGGGACAATGGCCATATTTCTGGGGTTAATGTTTCCATACAACACACTATTACACATTTAATGTTTGTTGATGATTTACTATTTGGTGGGGAGCCCTCTATTGGAGAATGGATAAATACTCGAAGGATCATCAAGTCCTTTGGAATCGCTACAAGCTTATGATACAAAAAAGTTTTATCCAAATCCAACACACTTTCATGCTTCACAAAAGTTAAAAAAATTACAGACTAATAGACTTAAGTGCAAATCCCTAAAATCTCTTTTCAATAAAATCCCTTTTCTTTTTCTTTAATTCTCTTTTAAAAAAAAAATCACTTTAAGAAATATCCCACATATTTTTTCTTTTTTCTTTGAAACATAATTTTAGTTAAATTTGTTGTGTGGAATACAACTTTCTAGCTTTTCCAGCAATATAACACGCGTAGAATTTTTTCCAACATTATAGTGGGCATGTAACAGATTGTAAAATGCATTATTGTGGCTTTCTTTAACAAAAAAATATATCTTCTCACCCAGACTATAGCTATCGACACTGGGTCTCCCTTGGCTCTATTGAAACTCTTGGAAAATGTAATTCCTACTTTTCTTAGTTGCGACTTTCTATGTAAAGGAGTTTGTCCCTACTCTATAAGAGTGGTTATATCTATATGTCCTTAGTTTGGTGCATGGTTGAGATATTCTCTTAACGAAATGATTGTGTCATAATTGATCAATGTGTGTAGTTTGTAATATCAAATTTTAGCTTGGTATCGAAGCCTATGAGGGATTCTGTCTTGGCTGCTCATGGGCCAGGGAAATAAGAAAGTATATGTGTATTGTTTTAGTGTTTTTTTATCCATCGATCAACATTGTGAGGGTCGAGGGAGGGTAGTGATCATTTTTATTAATTGGTGATCAAATTTTCAAATTGTAGGGTTGGTGTGAGTGATTGTTGGTATCACTGTTGTGGTCGTGTGAGCAAATTCTATTGGCGAGATCTGTCATAGTGCATCAAATCCCCCTTTGTTTGAACAATGTGAGCTAAGAATTTCAATTTGGGCTATGGATCGAATTTGTTCATGTTTGTGGCCTGCATTTTGAGTGGAAGATTACCTGGAAGATTATTGTAGTCACTGGATAAAAGTTGCATTCATTCAGGCGTAAGTAATGAAGAGTCGTGATGTGACTGTGAATTGTAGATCTATTTTTTTTTTACTTGGAGTGATGTGCGGCTTGGCCTAGATGTGTGTTCAAAAAACTCTGATTGCATTGGATCTCATTTGGTAGATCGGTTGTTGGTAATTGACGAGTGCGATTGCAGATCCAAAGCGTGGCTGCTGAGGAGGGATGATTGATCTGCGTAGGCGGACCTCCATGGGGGTTGCTACATGTGAGTGTGTGTGGAACCAGAGAGCCAGTGAATAGTGGTGCTTGTGATTTTTGGAGGCCTGGTGGAAGGTTTATTGACTTGGGCTGGACTGATGGAGAAATTATGGTTTGCATTGTTCAAGAGGACAATGTGTATTGGTCATATGACTCGATTCCGTGAGAACTTCATTAGGATCTAGTGTTTAACATCATCACTCATTGCCAAGAGGCATGCTAGTATCGAGACTTGGATAGGGACTGCGAATGGGGTTAGCATTCGTAGTAACTCCCCCTTCCCTTTTCGATTGTAGTGTTAGGTGTTCGAGAGGCGTCTCATATATCTTTGTGGGAAGCCATTATTTTTCCCTAGAATCTTAGATCTGACCCTTCAACTTGGGATATCTAACAAGTGGTCATGATTGTACCAAGACATGTACTAGGATTGGGAATGGGGCTGACATTCATAGTATCTCCCCCTCCCCTTTTCAGTTGCAGTGCTAGGTGTGTGAGAGGCGTCTCAGATCTCTTTGCGAGGAGCCATTCTTGTTCCCTCGAATCTTAGATCTAATCCTTCAACTCAGGATCTCTAATAGGTGGTCAAGATGGGACTTACTTTTACTGAGATTTTGAGTCGATTCTTTGCAAAGAAGGAAATGAACATTTTGATGGTTGGTCTTGATGCCACTGGTAAGATGACCATCTTGTATAAGCTAAAGTTGGGAGAAAATGTTACGAACATCCCTACCATTGGATTCAATGTGGAAATCGTCGAGTACAAGAACATCAACTTCACTATGTGGGATGTTATGGGGTATGACAATATATGTCCACTACGAGACACTACTTCCAAAATACTCAATGTCTCATCTTTGTGGTTGATAGCAATGGTAGATACATATGAAATAATCATTATAAATAAATCACAATCACTCAATCACCACTATATACATAGTTGATGCTCCAATAGTAAGAGTAGAAAGTTCAATAGATTGTTTAATGTAAGCTTGATGTACAACCTGATCAAGTTCTGACACTAGATCTTGCAATTTGTCGAAGTTCTGGAGGGGTTTTTGATCCAAATCAGGTTCAACAAATGGTCTTATTGGTTTGTAAGGCTGAAGAATGGATTCATTAACCACTATCTTATGAACAAAATTTTTAGAATTGGTCCTAAAAATATTGTGTTCAAAAGGTAAGTCAAATTGAATATCTTGTATGGTGTCGAGGTTTTCAGGAAGGAAATTTTCCCTAGAAAGGGGGCTATTGCTTCCTTGGCTTTCAACTAAACTTATTTTTATCAGTATCCTTTCAATATTGTCTAAAATTTCAAGTGGTTCTGGATCAAGATTGGCTCGGGTATGAATTCTTTTTCTAGCCAGAACGTTAAAAATGAAAAACAACCTCTAATCCTTTATTTCCAATATTTTTATCATTAGATTTCTTGAAATAAAGATGTATAAACTAGGGAAATTAACCTTATGAAAATGAAATGAAGGATTATTTTTAATTTCCCAGTATGGTCGCTAGAATGTTAACACTCCGTAATTTTCTGATGTTGCAAAATAAAATCAAAAAGGTAACCACAAACCTACTTTGGAAGTTGGGATCTAGCCCTGCTAGCTTCAAAGAGGGCTCTCTCTGTAAGATTTAACTTTGTTGTATGGAATATCAGGCTAGTTATGAAGTTTAAGGTTTGAATTGTATTTGAATGGTTGGTTGATAACTAGATTACCATTGGGCTATGGAGCTTGTTTCATAAAGTATGGATCAATTTCAGTGTTACAAATAGATCTCTCAGGGCAGGGTATTCAAACTTATTGGATTATTTTAGTTTATGACATGGGAAAGGAAGAACATATTAAGATCCACTTTAGATATAGAGCATTGTTACCTGAATTCTATATTTAAAGTTCAGTAGAAAACATGGAAATTATATAAAGCTGAGAGCATAGTGTAGATTTCAACAAATTATGTCCTTTAATTATCTATTGAATAATTCAGATTAAGAAACAAATGTGTGATAAGCAGAGAAATATAAACACATATAATGATAGAGGCACATCACCAACAACTTGACACAAGAATCCTGTGAGAGAGCTTTATGTATTACTGGTAAATCCATTGATGCTTCGACAATGTACAATAGTGTTCTCTATAAAAACCAACCCTTGATATTTCTGAAGATGAAGTATTTATAACTTATTTAACAAAATATCCCGTCAAAACTGACTAGGATATATCCAAGAATTATTAAACTGAATCTATCTAACTTATTACAAAAATTTCAGGGAAATTTGAATTGTCTAAATTAGTGGTAGTAAATTGGTGGAACATCTAGCTATTTTTCCCTCGAATTATGTCATTCTGTTGACGTTGATTTGTGTAGCCAAACCTTTTGTTTACTCTAGTAATTCACATAGTCTATCCCAACATTGTTCACTTGGGATATTTCCCTTCAGTAACTTTCTGTAAAATTCGTCAACCTCAGCATATTTAGCAAATGTCAGTTTGGAAATGAATATGTGTTTCATTGCATACTAAATGTCCAAGTCATATGCCAATGCTTCCAAGATGGCCTTTCCTAAAATACTGAATCTTCCACCTGTAACCTTTGAACTGTCTCTTTCCTTGGTCATTAGTTCCTCACTGTAATGAGACCATGTATTGAGCTTATCATTAATAACTAATAAATTTGAAAGTCCTTTCTTGTAAAGGGGTTCTAGCTTGGTGAAGAATCTTCGTACACAAGTGTCCATAATATGACATTTTTCTTCAAGCCGTCTCATTAGATTTCTCTTAGTAAACACCTTCTTGACTTCCAATATTGTTTTTGTTCTATCTTTAGTCTCTAACTCTTCTTATTCCTATTTGTTTATGGAGTTAAGGAATTTGATGAGCTCAGTGACTTCACCAGGTTTGTTGCCCAACTAATTTCTGAATTCTTCGATGATTTCATTGGACCTTTGAAATAGTTCTTGCTGTTCAAAAACAATTTGTATTAAAGGCCAAATGTCTATCATATCTTCATTGATTCACTTCCAACTATTCTCTTTTACCTATGCCAATCCATTACCCATGGCGCTGTCCTTTTCCATCTTCTGCAATCTCCGGGACAATGTTTACGATCTATGTATTTCTGTTAGGAGGGAATTCTCAAATATTATTGTTTGCTCATGTACGACTTTCACCTCCTGCCTTAGTTTAGTTATCTCGTCTCCCTATATAGACATGTTTTCCATGGATTCGGCCAACTTGATTGAATCATCTATAGCTAATGTGGGAAGTACTATAGAAGAGGACATTCCTGCTGTCATGGCTACTATAGGGATACTTGTTTGAAGTAGAGATGCAATTGGTACTACACCAAGAGGAATTACTCCTAGTTTTGAACTTTGTTCCTTTTCTTTGATCAGCTTGCCATCTCTGCTTCCATCTCTTTGATCTGTGCACTCTTCTCCACTAGGAGCATTAGCATTTCTTCTTTCTGTAACACTGTCTCTCCTATCTCCTTTTCCTAGGGATCTTCAGTATGTAGGTTTTAACCCCGCACAGAAATTACCAGCATACGAATTCCAGAACACATAAAATAAACAATGTGAGAGCATAACACATAAAACAATTATACACAGAGATTTTCCCCTAGATCCCAAAACTGGGACTACCAGCTTGATTTTTCATTATGTTCCTTTAAATGTTATAATACATATTTATACATGTCGAAGCATCCAATACCATGGACCGAAAACCATCACGTCCAAAACCATGTGCAAAAATCATGCACAAAACCATAGGTGGGTCTGCCCAACCTAACATTGGTTCCAAAACCAAAATTTTCTGGAGCGTTTCCCCAGAGCCCATAGAGTGGGGTTACCTGCACCCCTCAAACCCCCTGTGACCCCCCCGCTACGCAATCAGTGCAACGAAGGGCGGGGCTCTGCCCCCCCTCTAACCCCCAGGTTAACTACGTGGGCTAGTTGTGGAAAGAATATAACACAACCCAACATTCTCCCACTTGTTGTTTTCTTTCCACATGGGGCCACAAGAGAGCTTAGTCATTTATCTAGCCCTGCAACACCCATTGTTTCTCTACACCAAGAGAACTTCTCAGAGCTCACAGATTTTGTCAATGCATTTGCAATATTCTTCAAAGTGTCCACATTTACTAGCAACAGCTTTTTGTCTTTTATCATATCCCTCACAAAGTAATATTGAACATCAATGTGCTTTGTCTCTGAATGATATGCAGGGATCTTTGGCAAGAAAATTTTACTTTGGCTGTCATAGTCTATCCTTATAGCTCCCTGTACTAACCCCATACTTGAATACAAACTCTCCAACCAAACTGCTTCCTTGCTTACATGAGTGGCTGCCATGTATTCTGCCTCTGTAGTTGATAGTGCTACTACAGATTGCTTCTTACTCATACAACTAACTACACCTCCAAATAGGTTAAACACAGACCCACTTGTAGAACTTCTCTACTCCAGATCTCTATCCCAGTCTGCATCAACAAAGCCACAGATATCCAGTCTATCCAATCCTGGTCTTCCTTGGTAGCACAAACCATAATCACTAGTACCACGCAAATACCTGAAAACCCACTTCACTGTTGTCTAATGCTCCTTTCCTGGTTTTGACATAAACCTCCTCAATACTCCCACTACATGTGTAATGTCTAGTCTAGTACATACCATTGCATACATCAAGATACTGACTGCACTTGCATATGGAATACGGGACATGTCCTTTTCCTCTTCTTGTGTCTTAGGACATTGTTCAGCAAATAACTTTACACCTATAGGAATAGGAACCTTCATTGGTTTACTATGCTGCATATTAAATCTCTGCAATATTGTCTTGACATACTTCCTGTAGTTTAACCGGAGCTTCCTCTTTGCCCTATCTCTAAGTTTAATTTCCATGCCCAAAATATAGCTTGCAACACCAAGATCTTTCATGTCAAATTTGGAGGACAATTGGGTATTCAAATCTTGGATAATTTCTTTGTCATTTCCAACCAGGAACATATCATCCACATACAAGACCAAATACATAACACAATCACCAATTAATTTGAAATACACACAGTGATCTGCTTTGCTTCTATGAAGCCAAGTCCTCATATAAATGTATCAAATTTATGATACCACATCCTTGGTGATTGTTTTAACCCATACAGAGACTTCTTTAAGTTGCATACCAGTTCCTTCTTACCCTTCACGGCAAAGCCTTCAGGTTGCTTCATGGATATCTCCTCTTCGAGATCCCCATGAAGAAACGTTGTCTTCACATCCATATTTTCTACCTCAAAATCGAAAGCAGAAGCAACAGATAAAAGTAATCTAATAAAAGCTACCTTGGCAATAGGAGAAAAAAAATCACCAAAATCAATTCCCAACACCTGGGAATAACCTTTTGATACCAATCGAGCCTTGTATTTCTCCACCTTTCCTTCTTCACTTGTCTTCTTCTTGAACACCCATTTGCTACCAATGGGTTTCCTTCCAGCTGGCAACCCCACCAGATCCCAAGCCTCATTTTTGTGCAATGATGTCATTTCATCAACCATGGCCTCTTTCCAGAGTTTTCCATCCTCTGAATATATTGCTTCCTTCACACTTCTGGGATCTTCATCAGTAATACATAAAGCCTAATTTTAATAGAAAGAAGATGGACTATACCTTTCTAATTGTCTTCTTTCTCGAACTGATCTTCTCACACTTGGAGTCTGTGGCTCTTCATCTTCTGATTCCTCCTCTATTGTAGAGTCTGATTCTTCATCCTTAAGCTCAAACTCTATCTTCTCAAGTTCCTTTGGTTGGACTTCATGTTTAATAATATCTTTCACCTCTCTAAACACCACATCTCAGCTGTACACAACTTTCCTTGTTACTAGGATCCAAAGATTATAACCCTTTAAACCATCCTTATACCTAATAAAGATGCACTTTTCAGATTTACTATCCAACTTGGTTCCTTTCTCCTTTGGGACATGTACATATGCATCACATCCAAATACCCTCAAATGTGAAAGAGAGGGTTTCTTACCAATCCATAGCTCTTATGGAGACTTATCCTCCAACACTAATCAAGATGATCTATTGACCAGGTAACATGTTGTCTCCACTGCCTCTACCCAGAATTCTCGTTCTAACCTGACACCACTGATCATGCTTCTTGCCCTTTCCATCAATGTCTTGTTCATTCTTTCTGCAACTTCATTTTGTTGACGTGTATATGGAGTAGTCTTCTGTCATGTTATACCACACTTCTTACAGAATTCTTCAAATTCCTTACTGCAAAACTCTCCACCGTTATCTGTCCTGAGTACCTCTATGTTCTTCTCTGTCTGGTTTTTCACCAAAGCCTTAAGTTCTTTAAACCTGTCAAAGACTTAAAATTTCTTCTTAAGGAAATATATCCATGTATCCTTAAGAATTCATCTATAAATGATACATAGTACACGGACTTACCCAGTGATGGAACCTTCACAGGTCCAAACACATCACTATGCACAAGCTCTAATATATGTTTTGCCCTCTTACCACCAGAGGGGGAACTCATCTGAGTCTACTTCTCATATACACAATTTTCACAGAAATCAAAATCCAGAGAGCTATTACTCATACCTTCTAACATACCTTTATCATGAAGTATTTGAAGGCCCTTCTCTCCAATATGTCCAAGCCTTTGATGCCACAACATGGTCTTCTCTCCAGAGACCACTAGATTTTCTGCTCCACTTTCAGGAACCACAGAGTTGTTGTACCCATCAACAATAATGCTACCTTGCAGCTTGTACAGAGTTCCAGTCCGAACTCCCCACATCAATACCAATGCTCCTCGAACCATCTTGCAGTATCCTTCTCAAACATTGTTTTTACACCTGCATCATCCAACTTGCTTATGGAAATCAGATTTTTGGCTAATGTCGGAATATGCAGAACACCCGAAAGTGTTCTAACCCTTCCACCTTGCAACTTCAACTTTACTTTTCTGCGACCAATGATTCTAGCCTTCCTATCATCCCCTAAGAAGACATCACCACCATCTTATTTCTCATACTTGCAGAACCACTCACTATGGGGAGTGAAGTGAAAGGATGCACCTAAGTCAATCAACCACTCCTGATGATCTACGTGCGTACTTGAATAAGTGAAGTACATATCCCCACCTTCATCTAAGGTGGTTTTCGCCTCTACGAAAGAAGCATCATCAGATCCCTTTCCTTTGTCAGGATCTTTAGATTTACATTCCCTTTTATAGTGCCCTTCCTTTCCGCATTTCCAGCACACCACCTTTACAGGTTTTACTAGAGATTTATATCTCCCTCTAGATTTAGATCTCCCACTCGATGACTTATTTTTGTTTCTGTTCTGGCACCATCCTCATATAAACAAGGCATCACCATTCTGGCTCTCCATAATTTTCCGTCTCATCTCATCTATCAGTAAGGATGAGACTATTTCATCAAGTTGTAAGGCAATTGCATTACTACCTATTACAATAACTAGACTATCCCAAGAATCTAATAGAGAACACAACAAACTGATGCACTTATCTTCGTCTGAAATTTTAATATCAACAGATGCTAACTGACTTACCACAGTATTAAATGCATTCAGATTCTCTGTCACTAAGTCTCCATCTTTCATCCTCAAATTGTACAGCTTTTCCCGCAGGAACTGTTTATTCACTAAAGACTTAGATTGGTACAAAGTCCCTAAATTGTTCCAAAACCCTTCGCCATAGCTTCCCCTGATACATTCAGCAATACTGAACATTCAGCAATACTGAATCTGAGACACACAATCATATTGTGCTATTTGCCTTCCGATCCACCTTCTTCCATTCTTCATCCGACACTCTCATTGGTTTAGTACCTGGATCTACTACGATCCACTAATCTTTATCCACTAACAAATCCTCCATCTTGAGTTTCCACAACTCAAAACTCTGACCATTAAATTTCTCGATCTCTATCTTTCCACTGCTCACCATCTTCTTTCACCACCAGAATCGATCTCGCAGATCTCCCACTGAACAGGGTTTACCACAGGCCTGAGTGAAACCCCTTAGTAACAAAGGCGCTCCCTTGAAGCCAAAACAACTCCGATACCAAATGTAGGTTTTAACCCCATACAAAATTTACCTACATATGAATTCTGGAACACATAAAATAAACAATGTGAGAGCATAACACATAAAACACATATACACAAAGATTTTCCCCTAGATCCCAAAACTGGAATTACTAGCTTGATTTTTCATTATGTTCCTTTCAATGTTATAATACATATTTATGCATGCCGAAGCATCGAATACCATGGACCGAAAAGCATCGCGTCCAAAACCATGGAAAATTTTAGGGGTGAATGTTCACCCTTTGGTGAAATTAATGGGTTTTAAATTTTTAGTGGGCGAATCTTTTGCATCATAGTACATTTTTACAAATCACCTCAAATAGCCCTTATTTCAAGGGAGAGGGTAAAAAAGGTAAATTTAGCCCTTGAAATTAGGAGTTACAACCTTCCATTCGCCCTAATTTTCAAGAATAGGATTTATTTAAGTGAATCCTATGGGCCAAATACCATGTTTATAAAAGAGGTATGGTAAATTAATAAAAAGATAAATAAATGAGAGGTATGGTAAATAAATAAATCATTTTTTATATTTACTCCATAAGTCACCTTATATACATGCAAGGGTGTAAACAAATAATAATATAAGTAAAGTGGAAGTATGGTAAATAAATATAAATATAAATAAACTAGACGTATGGTAAATAAATAAAACCTCTTTTTATATTTAGTCCCTAACCCTCCTTCTATTTATGAAGGCTCAATTAAGAGATTTTATTTAAGTGAATCCTAGGGCCAAATACCATATTTGTAAAAGAGGTCTGGTAAATTAATAAAAATATAAATAAACGAGAGGTATGGTAAACAAAT
>APFE031086359.1:0-28897 GCA_000404065.3 Pinus taeda | reverse complement strand
ATGGAATTCAAATGCAACATACTGTTCCATATACTCCACAACAAAATGGTGTAGCTGAAAGGAAGAATCGCACCTTAAAGGAAAGGGCTAATTGTATGCTTCAATCTAAAGAACTTAGTCTTAGCTATTGGGCAGAAGCAATTAACTGTGCAAATTACATACTAAATCGCACTCCTACTAAAGCTTTAAAGAACATCACTCCAGAAGAAGCATGGAGCTCTATTAAACTAGATGTGAGTCACTTTCGTGTTTTTGGAAGTGAAGCATGGGCCCATATTCCAGATGAAAAACGTAAAGCTTTAGAACCAAAGAGTGAAAAATGTATCTTTGTTGGATATTCTGAAGATGTCAAAGCATATAGACTTATTCCATTTAAGTCCAAAAATGTTATAATTAGAAGAGATGTAATGTTTGATGAAAATAAATCGGCCTATGAGCCTAGTTCGGCGCATGTGCCACCTCTCTCTATCTCTTCTACCTTTGAACATATTTCTTCTTCAGATGATGAAAGTGAGGATGACAATCCTCCCCCACCTTCTCAGGATCATCCTTCAGCTCCTTCAGCTCCTTTACTTCCAAAATGGGTCCAAGCTACTCGAGATGCAGCAGGTGATCTTGCCGGTGATCCTACAGATCAGCGCCGTACCCGTTCTCAGTTTGAAAGAGCCTCTTCTTTACTGGCTCAAGTGTCAGCAAATTATGATCCTGACACCTTTGAAGAAGCTTCAGGCCATCCAGATTGGAACGCAGCTATGAATGAAGAATATCATTCATTATTGGCAAACGATACATGGGATCTTGTTCCTCTACCAAAGGGACGCAAACTTGTTAGATGCAAATGGGTTTACAGAACCAAGTATGGGCCAGATGGGAAAGTTGATAAGCATAAAGCTCGCCTTGTTGCTAAGGGCTTTTCACAAGTTGAAGGCATTGATTATACTGAAACCTTTTCCCCCGTTGCAAAAACGAACTCTGTCTGCCTTGTTCTTTCCCTTGTTGCCTCTTTCAAAATGGAAGTCCATTAGATGGATGCTAAATCCGCCTTCTTGCATGGGGACTTGCATGAAAATATCTACATGGAACAACCTATTGGGTTTATACAAACAAACTCCAACCTTGTATGTCATCTTAAGAAATCCCTTTATGGTCTAAAGCAAGCTCCTCGAGCTTGGTATGCCAAAATGGATAGTTTTCTTTTAGAATCTAGCTTTTCTAGGTGTCATTCTGATAATATTATCTACACCAAGAAAGAGGGCAAGTCCCTTATCATTCTTGTTCTTTATGTTGATGATCTTATCCTCACTAGTAGTGATCCCAACCTTATTAGCCATGTGAAGTCCAACCTTAAAAAGAAGTTTGAAATGACAGATTTAGGACATTTACATTATTTTATCGGTCTTCAAGTCTTGCAATCCAAGGAAGGTATTTTCCTCTCCCAATCCAAGTATGCCTGTGATCTTCTATGCTTTTTTCACATGGAAGATTGTAAGCCAGCTCCTTCTCCCTTTCAGTCTGGAGTCAAACTTTCAGTCACTTGTACTTCCCCTGAAGTTGATGCTACCTTCTACCATCAACTTGTAGGAAAAATTTTGTATTTAACCCATACTCGTCCTGATCTTTCCTTTGTTGTTGGCCTTGTTGCTTGGTTTATGCAAACCCAACGTGAAAGTCATTGGAAAGCAGCTAAACGAATACTTCATTATGTTCGTGGTACAGTTTAGTTTGGCATTAATTACAGTGTTGAAGCATCTCCTCTATTGGTTGGTTTCACTGATTCCGATTGGGCTGGTGACCATGATGATCGGAAGTCTATTGCTGGTTATGTGTTCACTCTTGGTTCAGGACCTATTACATGGGCTTGCAAGAAACAAGCTGCGATTTCTCTTTCTTCAGCAGAAGCAGAGTATCGTGGTGCCGTAGAGGCTAGTAAGGAAGCCTTGTGGCTTCGTCATATCCTATCAGAGTTTGGTTTTCGGCAGCAGCATCCGACTACACTTTGGTGTGATAATCAAAGTGCCATTCAGCTTTGCAAAGATCCAGTTCAGCATCAGCGCAGCAAACACATTGAACTACACATGCACTTCATCACAAAGCTCATTCATGACCATGTTCTTGAAGTGCAATATTGTTCAACAGATGATCAAGTTGCAGACATCTTCACAAAGGCTCTCACAGAGGCGAAGTTCACTAAACTACGATTTATGGTTGGAGTTCAGGAAGTTGTCACTAAGGGGGGATAGGCTCTAGTGCCTCCTTCCTTCTCCTATTGTGTCATATTTGTAAATCCTCCAATCCTATCCCAAGTTGTTCTTAAGGGGGGATGTTATGATATTCAGACACGTAGGAATAGTTAAGTATAACTTGGTCTAGTATAGAGTTAGGTAAAATGTGTTTCTTTAACATGTACATTTGTAACTTGCAATCCGACGGTCACGATATGTAGTGATCTGACGGTTCATTATCTCCTCTGTATTACTGACACTTGACTCGTGGCCTGACACCTAATTAGTCAATGAATTCTATTTAAAGCTCATGGAGGGTCATTTGTAGGTTCACCGTGCATGAGAGAAGATTATGTAAATTTTCATTCTTTTATTAATAAATTGCCTGTAGCAGCCACGTTGGCATAGGCCGTGGACTGTTTCCCTCTCTGAGGGTTTTAACCACGTCAAAATACTGGTGTATTGATCTGTGATCTGTTTGTGAGCGGTGTCCTTTTGGTGTTCCATCTGAGGAACTTACCCTGTATATTCCTACATAAAAGTCTTAGGACTAATTCCTCTCATGTCAGTATATTTCCATGCATATGCAACAGAATGTTGTCATGATTAGCTTTTCCTGTTGTAATTTCTCTAAGTTATTGTTTATGTTCAATGTTCTCCCTATAAATATTTCAATTGTAGAGTTACCAAATTCTTCCATAGAATAAAGATACATTTGCCTAGATGACAAATATTCAATATTGAATTTTTCTTGAAATTTATCATGTTCATATTCTGGAGATGATTCAAAACTTTCCATTGTATTTAAGATTTGACCATCTTCACTAATATCTAAAATAGTAAAGGGAGGTTGAATGTCATTTTCTTCATCAATCCATTATTTTTCATCTATTTTTGTGATTTTTCTCGCTGGAGGCTATAGAGTAAATTTCTTTGTTGAATTCCATCAGAAGTATACATATCACCAGATCTATAGCTAATGAAAGCATTAGTTGTCGCCAGCCAAGGTCTTCCTAATATGAGTGCATGTCCTCCTAGATTGTTCTTGGGGGTCGAGATCACAAAATCAATAGTATATTCCCAATAATCTAAGGATATTGAAATGTCTCCTAACACTCCATATGGTTTGATTACAGATCTGTTCGCTAATTGCAGTAATGTAGGTCTGTAAAGAACATTAGGAAGCTTGAGTTATTGCATGATTTGTTTGCTCATGATGTTTATTTCTGCCCCTAAATCAATCAATGTATTTGGAATTTCAACTCCATTGATATGTGCTTTCACAATTGGACTTCTTGGATCTACATATTTTTGTATGGCAATTTTTCCCATCATTATATCTGCTATTTTTCCTACCAGGTGAATTCTTTTTGTTTCTTTTGCTTTTCTTCCTTGTTTCTTTATGCTCAATTCCTTTATCTTTTTAGCTAGGATTGGAATCTCCTTAATGGCTTGTAACAAAGGAATTTTGATACAGACATTTTTTAATTCATCTAGAAAATCATAATTAGGCAACATGATCTACTTTTCTACTCCTCTATCAACTTGTAATCTTTCAGGAAAAGGAGGTGCAGATGTAGATACTAGCTGCTCAATGATATGAGTTGAGTTCACTCGCTCTTTCTATTTTTCATTTTCAACATTTTGGTTTTGGAGAGGTGTTCCCTCAAAACTTTATTGGGTTGTAGAGAATCTTCCTCAGAATTGTCTTGTTCTTGAATAACTATAAAAGGCCTTTCCTTTTCTAATACCCTATCAGATCTTAGTTTAACATCGTTGAGATCTAGAGGAGTGATCATATAAGTTAGAAATTGTTGTCCTTCCACCATGTAAGTATTCTAAGGATTTTTATTGTTGGGATTTGGTAATAATTGGGTAGGTAGTTGATTTGGTCTCTGCTGAAATGGCAGTAAGAGTTGAGGACTTTGGTTTTGTTGTGGAATTCATTATGGATTTTGTTATGGAAATGGTAATTAAAGTTGAGGGTTCTCATTTTGAAGTTATGGTTGCTGATTTTGTTGTGGAATGTGTGAGGAAGGATAATTCTGATATCGTGGAGGATATTGATAATATTGAGAAAATCTCCCATAAGGATTTTGTACTCCTTGTGCCCAAGGTTGAGATTGAGATTGAGGTTGAGGCCGAGGTTCAGATTGAGGTTGAGGCTAAGGTTGCTGCCAATAATTCCAATTTGGTGGGGGCTAAAGATATATTTGATTGTTAAATCCCTAATTTTGTGGCCCCTACCAAGGTTTTCTAGAGACAAATTAAATAGGTTATGCTAAATTTGGAACTGTTTCTTCTTGGAAAACAACCTTAAGACCTAGAATCGAAGGACAACCTTTGATCTCATGATTCTCTGAGAAAATCATACAAGTCTCGCTATTTTTTGCATCCAAAGGGCATTTTGTTAGAGCATGTTTTTTTCTACATTTTGGACAAAAAATAGCTAAAGCATTAGCCTCGGTTTTCTTTTTGTTTTGCAACTTACGGGTGTATATTTTCTCACTAAGACTCCCTAGAATATATGTTTTGAATTCATCAAGCATATTTGCAATTTCTGCCCTAGTCACTGATCTAGTTGCAGATTTATTTACTCTAATAAGAGAAGGATCTCTTGGACCTTTCCCAGTTTTGGATTTCCCTCTTGAGAGATGAACACATAATTCTCCTATGTCATTTAATGGGAGTTGAGAGATATCTCCCTTCCCCATCATGTTAAGGCTATCTATACACTCATCTCTAATGGATTTTAATAAACGAGCTTTTAAAGTATCTTCATCTAAATTTTCCATCCTTGCTCTTTTCAAATTATAGTTGAATCTCTCAATCAAATCCTCTAAAGTTTTATCCTCTCTTTGCATCATTTTGAACACTTCATCTTTGTGATTGGCAGGCATGCAATAATCCAAATACCTATCCAAAAACACTTTTTTCATGTCATTCCATGTTCAAATGGACTAAGTGACCAACCCCATGAACTAATTCAAAGCATCTCCTTTCAGTGTTGAAGGGAACAACATAAGTTTTTGAGAGTCTTCTAGATAATCATAGGTTCTACACAAGACTTCAAACTCAAATAAAAATGTTTCAGGATCCTCACATTTTAACCCATGGAAATTTGGGAGGACAAAAGGTGAGATATTTTTCATTTTGGAATTTGTTTCTTCATCCACTATAGGGTATCCAAAATAATTATCTATTTCCCTATTCCCTCTGCCTCCTCCATTATTTCCTCTACCTCTTCCTCTACCCCCTCCTCCAAACAGTGTGAATTATTCATCCTCTCCTTCTTCTACCATTATATTTTCTTCAGAGTCAGTATAAGGTTCAACCTACAAGGTTACTTTATCTTCCTTTAGTTCTTCTATTAATGGGATATGGGAGAGAGGTTCTACTTCTTCTTCTTCACTAGGTATTCCTAATTCTTCAACTAAAATGTGCTCCCCCATGGAGGTGAAAAAGGCTACTCCTGTTGTTAGAGACCCAAGATTTTTCTCCTCTAGGACTGCCTTGGTAGATGAAGTAAGAGATTCTTTTGATTGGATTTCTACCCCTGTAATATTAGGAGTTCTATGGCTTGGAGTGTGAGCTTGATGTGTAGGTGTATCTCTTCTTGTTCTTGGTGGAGTAGGTGGTGTTGTAGGAATTGAACTCCTGCCTCTAGTTATAAATCTACCCCTAGAGTCTCTTTCTTTATGCATATCATTTTTTTTTTAATGTAAGAGATAAGGTTACCTAGTTACACTTCCCCAGCAATGATGCCAAAATGTCTAGTCAATTTATTCTGGTAAATTGCTTTGCATAAATTATCAACCAAGGCTCGTAAGATGATGAAGTGTAGTGCACTGTATGTGCTAGTTAACCCTTATTACTTCGTTGTTTTGCATTTTATATTGTTTTGGGGGTTTCTTTTCTTTGATTCCTAATGATGTACAATTTGAACTATGAGAAACTAAATCTAAGTTTTGTAAAGGTGAACCAAGAGCTTAAAACTAGTCAAAATCTAAGTTAAAAGAAGGAAAAACAGATCATTTGTCGTATCTTCTCATCTAATCCTAATTCATGAATAATTCTCAAAACTAGAAGGTGATGTTGTAATTCATGTTGGAATAAATACAGAGAATGAAATTAACTGAAGTACTTCTAGTTACTCTAACATTCAATTTTGAAAGATAACCTCCTTGAGATGGAATTCAAGCAACTTTTGTACTTCATGATCTAGTAAAAACCAAATAAAATCATGCGGAAGGTAACTAATTGGTTTCAACCCTTATGTAAAGTGAATGCTCAACAATTTAGTTTATGATGGATATCAACTTGAAATGGTGACCAAAAAAATCCATTAATACAGTGCATTGACAACCTGAACTAAGAAATAAATAACAAAAACAGTGAGTAAGCTAATCAACAGTGCATCCTCATTACTTTCAATCTTACTCTGTTTAGAAACAAAGTCATTTCCTTTATGAAATGGATTGGGGAAACAAGATTGCACAATTGAATTCTAACATTATGCTACTGATTAAAACTAAAAGAAATCAAACTATAAGAAATCCTAAGTTATAAACACTACTAAAAGGAAATGAGGAATTTAAAACTGAACAGAAAGAAGAAAACCTCCTTCAGTGCAGGGGGCCTCTGTAACTAACTAGGTTGAGATACTAACTTAATTCAAAATGATCCTTCAAATGATCATTAGTCAAAACACGGCTTTGTATTATAAAACAGGAACAAAATTCCAAAATTACAAAGCTGATAAGTTTAAACTTAATACATCAAAAACTTTGAACTCCCTCCAGTTCCGTTCAACTAGTGTTTGAAAGAAAATATTTGCAATTTTCTTTTGAGGAAAATTAGCTACATGTGGTCTACATGTATTACGAGTCTACAAAAATGTTTGATCAACTACAGGTGACTTGAATTCAAACAAGGTGGTTGCACAAAACCGTTGACACAGGTGGCTGATCCGAGTTAATGCTTCAATAGATCTGTTGGATTTATTAATTAACCACAAAATGGTAGACAAAGAGTCCTATTGCTTCTAGGTTTCATACGTTTGATTCCACCATTGATTGTAGTCTTGAGCTGGCTTTTTTATTGATCTGGGCTACATGACTAGGATAGGATCCATGTTGAGATGATTCCAGACATGCCCATGTGGCCGGTTTCTTCATTTGACACCTATAACTTGTTCAACCATGGAAGAAGCTACGGAACACAGAATTAGCTGTAGAATAGGTTGTGTTCCGTAGCTAATTTGCAAAAAATTATTTCAAAGAGAAAAAACATAAAAGTATAACATGTCAATCATTTAATGTCCTCCTTGAGACAACATCTATCATTTATTAGTGATGGGGATCTGTCTTTTATGGAAAACAAGAGAAATAAGTGAGAAAAGTTGTCAAGGAGAGGGTAATTCTAAGGTCCAACATGGGGTATTGTCCAAGCTTGTCGGCAACGAAGAAACACCAGAGATGAAACTAAGACTCTTTAAGCAGGGGACATGGCCCACCAAGGATGAGGGGTGAGGATAATAACGTTTAGGGAGAAAACAAGGGCTTGTAAACAAGTTTCTCAATCCATATAATCCTTGGGAAACATGGATTCCCAATTGGTCATTGAAAAATAATCTTTATTGAGAAGTGGGACCACACAGGGCCAAGTGGGCCTAGTCCAGGTTTAGGGATGGAATGTAGCAACCAATGATGTTCCTATCCTATACAAGGTGAAAGGAAAGAGCCAAAAAAAAATATTTACCTCAAAATCTTGAATTGATCCTACCGAGGTCTAGCCATGGGGATGCCTAGGTAAAATTTGATCATAGAGGTAGGGCTTGGGATTCCTAGAGATTCCAATTTTAGAATTTCCACAAATCTGGAGGAGAGGGAGGGGACCCACCAATGTAGTAGCCTATAGGAGATTGAAGTTTTTCCTTGGGTCAATTCCCAAGAAATTGATGGATTAGGTTACCTAATGGGGTTAGACTTAGGGGAAAATAGGGAACTGGTAAAAGGAGGGTTAAAATGATCACCCTTTTTGAGGGATTAGTGCCTAGTTCACTTGGGTATATGGAGTCAAGGATAATGATGAGTAAGAACTTGGTTTATTGATCAAGGAGGCCGGAAAATCAACTTCGTCCAATGTTGAGAGAAAGAAACAAAAAAGTGATCATCAAGAATTTATACTTCAAATAAAATTATGTAATATTCTTGAGAAAAATAAATATCTAGGAAATTTCTTTCATATAGCATTGGCCCATATATTAAATTAGCTAAAACATGCTCAATTCCACATGATTTTAATAATGCAGCAAATAGCCCTAATTTTGGCAATATGCAACAACAAGAATAATAGCATTAAAATTTACTTTCAACATTATAGAGTATATCTAGCAAGAATTTTTTTCTCAATAAAGCTCCATGACAAGAGAAATAACCCAAATCCATACATCAAATTCATCCATCTCCAAAAAATATCCACCAAGGAAAAAGTGTGAAGTTCTCTATGATTAGATAGATCCCAAGTCAAGTGATGATAAAAATAAGAGTATCAACATCAATATATAGCCTCCTAAGGATTTTGAATTATCCTATGGGCCTACATTATCCCTTAACAATAAGATAATCTGCAAATAAAACCCTGATTGGTGACAAGCCCAACAAACTAGCTCACAAAAATAAGCCTCACAAGGGACCAATTAATAATATGTGCATATCGTAGGGCCCTCCAAAGGCTCAATAATATCCTGAAGTGCCATATTGAGGAATAAATGCCTTGGAATATGATGGAAAAGAGGGTGGCTCCTTATTCTCCAAGTACTAGATATGTGGTGGTCCCAGTGGGTATGAAAGCACAAAGACGACCCCATGGGTCTGCATATGAAGCAGATATCCTTTGCAAGGGTCCAAGTGGTGGAATTGATGTTTCCATAACATTGTAGAAGTCCTAGGACACCTATCAAGAGTGTGAGGCTCCTGTGGGGTCTCATTGGGCATAATGTACCAAGCATATCACCATCATCCCAAAAGTGGATCACTAGTAATCTCCGAGCATCAATGAAGATCCATGGAGTGTTGTATGCTCCTGTGGAGGCCAATAGCTCTCTATGCACATCCTACATGTGCCAATGCCAACTTCTGGGGTTAGGATCCAATATAGGGAGACCAAACCCAAATGGAAACCACATGTAATCTAGCATAAGATCCAATGCATCCCCTAGGCTTCTAGTACAACCAGTCATTAAAATAATCGGGTAAAAGATCTTACAAATCATGGATAACAATGAGGACACCTCATAATTGCATGCCCTTCCGTAGTGGGATTTTACATGTGCTAGTGTCTCCAGGCTCCAAATGGGTTTAGCCAAGCACCTTATTAGGTGGTTTCAGCCCTTAAAGGGGATAATTTTGTAAGGTAGATCCCTCTAATGGGGTTGATAACCGACAAATGAGGGAGATCGAATAAAGAATGAGAGGGGAAACCCTGGGCCACATAGTGGGTCATAGGGGTAGCTAGATAAAGGGAAGCCCACAGCTGGGTATGTAATATATAGGAGGGCACAGTTGTGGTACATGAGGTGCCATGGCCTTGATTTTTCCACTCTTCTTCATATACCCTTTTCCTTTTATGAATTTTCATTAATTAAATGCTTGTGGCTCAAAGGACAAGAGCATGATGTGTAAGATATATCAGTGGTTACCCCCTTTAGTTAGGGTAGTTTATTGCCCTCCAATGATTGGTATAATCATGGGTTCCTAAATGACAGAGGAGGCTCATCTAGGGCCTATGGAACCAAGGTGATGGCCAATTATTAGGGTAGAGCTCATGTAATGGATTTTTCCCAGGTGCTAATTATTTTTGTCACAACCATCGTTTATATTTTTTTGGTACAATTTCTCTTATAGGGATTAATGCACGGGTGTTCGGTGATGTAGAAATCATCAAGGATCTTCCCAAGATCCTTAGCAGATAGTCAGATTAGCTCTAGTTGTCACAAAGATACATGCATATCTATGTTAAACAAATGAATATCAAAGCGAGAAGGAATTATAACCTTGAGTCTTAGTGTGGTGTTGCTAGAGAGCACAATGCAGCTAGGTAGAAGACCCCTGAACCAGATCCAGATCAAAACCTGCACATAGCAAAGGAAAGTGTAATAAAACATAAAACCTTGATAAAAAATGCATGAACATATAAAGATATCTAGTTGCATATAACTAAGCCACTCATGCTAATGATATTGAATAAACATACAAACAAGTCATATTATCAACATCTCAGAGTGGACAACACAATTGTAGTTCTATATTGATGTAGAAAGATTCATTATGACCATTAGTTGGATCAAACTTCCCTTACCCCTCTAGCTTGTCTCTCTCTCTCTCTCCCTTCTTAACCTCTTCTCATGCCTTAGTTTGAGACTCCGCTTGACAGTCAAATAGGAAATCCTTTCAAATGGTTTGACCTCTTTCACAATGGTCGTAGCCTTGTATATATAGCATGTGAGATTAGGGTTGCCAAGTCCTTCATGAGTTCCATTAGACAAAAGAAATGATGTTTCCATGCCTTTGTGCTCTTTCCCATTTGCATGCTCCAATAGGAATTAGTAATTCCCCCAAACAGGTCGAGTTTTGATGTTTCCCTTCTTTTATGAGCTGAAATAGGAGAGAATCTAGGGATATTTTCTCAGTCAACTTGTTCCCTTGACCCATATAAACTCATTAGGGTTCACTAACACTCTTCCCGAGGTAACAAACAGAGTAGCTTTGGGCATAACGCACCCTTAGCCTTGCTAGGAAGCTTTATAAAGTAGTTTTCTAATGTTTAGGTAGCGTTAGCTTGACAACTAGGTTTGTGAACTTCGTCAGTCCTTCAGTCATCATGTCTTTATCCTCTTAGCTGATGAGGAGGTCATTTTCCTATATAACAAATTCCTATTAAATGTGTCCAATTATGATTTTCACCTTTTATTTTAATTTCTTCAACCTTTGGGGCATCATTCTAGGCCCAACCCTAGGTGGGGGAAAGGGGATAGGGAGACTAACCCTATCTAGACCCAGAATGGGAATGTGGACCTAGGTCGGAGAAAATATGAATTGTGGTATAGTGAGTGGAAATGGAGTAATATGTGCGGGTAAAGGAGTGGGATCACACACCCAAAGTCAAGGTTTACAAAGTAGTACCACCCTAGAACCTAATAGTCAATAAAGGAGATCCCACGAGATTAAGATCCAAGGGTATCAACCAAAAGATATCAAGGGGATAGGAGCACAAATTAAGCCCAGTATTTTCGCCAAATCCCCCCATCAATTCATACCCAAAAGTATCCATGATAACTAAACCCAATACTCAATTACCAAATGAAAATACATACCTTTAGATTTTAGAGGCCCACCATCAAACATATGACCAATAAAGGTGGGTGACGGACCACATGGCTGGCTCAGGTGGTAGAGAAATGGTACAATGATCCAGTAGGAGGCATCAAGGGGTTATTGGCTACCCATTGACGCTCATCATGAAGAAGAATTTATTTTGGGGATATCACTCACAAAGTGGTGGGTAACAGGAACCAAAGCCACCAAAATAGTTCAATTTCTTCAGTACATATGAAAACAACATATACCATAAACTTCCCAAAAAAAATGTTGAGAAATGGCAACAAGAAATTCCAGCTTAATTTGTCCTTGAGTTAAACTGAGAATTAAAATCAAATTCTATTCTCATATAAACTTGTAAATAGTTAATTAAGTTTAATTAACTTAATTATCTTATGAATTTCAATTTGGAAGTCTTTCTAAAGTCATCTATATGTTCTCCCTAAATTTTACAGGTCTAGTATGAGTTTAAATTGAGTTGTAAATTAGATAACTTAGTTTATTGAGTTATGTTTCATTAAATTAGTTACAAATTGTTTGAGTAAATAATAGAGAGTTAATAGTTAGTTGATGCACTAGTTCATCCACAAGTGTCACTCTAGTTAATTGAAGATTCCCTCATCAGAAACTCATGCATGTTGATTCTGAGAAAGACCTAGATGAGACTAGAGTGCAAGGAAAGTGTACTATTAGTTGTGTGATTTACTGAGTTGTAAATATAATGCATGCAATCAAAGAAAGACCTATGTTTGTATTGCACAGTTTTGGAAGGATGAATTCCCTTTAAATATGGGCTATTCATCCTAGGATTTATGGAAGAGATTATGGGCTTGGAGAGATGCAGAATTGGCTAAGTATTGGCCAAGATCTTGCTTGTGAGATGAGAGAGTTGAGCATACTTGTGCGGAATTATTCTAACGAGAACAAGCTTTGTTTATTCACTAATATTTTTGATATATGTAATCCATATAGCAGGCTTTTGAGTAGTGGGTTTCCCTAGATACATCTTGTGTTATGTGCCATTGATTATCTTCTTCTTGTTCATATTGTTTTCATCAATATATTGGCTTCTGCTGGTAGAAAGTAAAAGTAGATTGTACTTTAATACATTGCATGAGCTTCTGAATCTAGAGGATTTTCTACATGGTAATAGAGCTGAGAACATTATACTAGAGGATATTTTGAAGTTTTTATTTTTGGGTTACAGGTGAAATTCGAATTTTCAATACATACTCCAAGATTGGTTGATGGCATTCTATGGTTTGCTGCTGGAATATGCCTTGGAAGGCAGCTTGAATTTTATAGCATGGAAGGATAGAACGCAGGCTATGCTAGAGGATAATGGCTTGAAGGAATTCGTTGATCAAGAAATTCCTAAGCCAGCGGCATCATATGCACATAATTTGGTTAAATGGAATAACTGTGTGGCGAAGGCAAGGTGGATAATCCTTGAGAGAGTTCAAGACCACATTGTCTCACATCTAAATGGAAAGGAAACTATGTATGCTATGTGGAAAACATTGATGAACTTGTATCAGAACAGTAGTGACCAAAGGAAATTGTCATTGAAGGAAAAACTTCGAAAAACCAAAATGGAGAAAGGTGAGATGATTCCAAAACACTTGACCAAGTTCACTCAGTGTTGTGATGAACTTGGAAGTGTTGGAATCACGGTTTTTGAGGATGATATGGTGAGTCTTGCTCTTATAAGAATCCTAAAGAGTTGGCATAATTATGAGGACTCTATCAATGGTCGAGAGAATATTCTAGATTGGGAATGACTGTGGTCAATTTTTATGTAGGAGGAGTTCAAGAGGAACACTGGGGATGGCTCTTCATCAAAGGCTGATGATGAAGAGAATTGTGCCATAGAAATTAAGGTGAATAAAGGGAAAGTGAAAGCTTCACATTCCAAAGTGGATCCTTATCATGGATGTAAGAATAAAAACATGACAAAAATTAAGTGCTTTCATTATCATAAGCTGGGCCATTTTGCTACAAATTGTCCAGTCAAGAAATCCAAGAAGACGTCCTTAAGAGGAGTGGCATGTGAGGCTTTGGCCTCTCAATTCGAATTGGAATTTTCCCTCATTACATGCATGGTGTCATCGATGATGGGAAGTGTATGGTACTTATACAATGGAGCTTCATTACACATGACTAGATACAAAGATTTGTTCAGTGAATTGGAAGAGAAATTTCTCTACATTCATATCCAGATCGGTGATGATGGGAAGTATAGTGTTACTGGATTGGGCATGATTAATGTTTAGAGGGAGCACGGGGCTCCATGATTAATTATGTATGTTCCCGGGCTGAAGAGGAACTTGGTATCTATTTCCACGTTTGACGATAGAGGCTATGGTGTGATCTTCTCAAAAGGAAAGGCATTCCTTCAACAAATAGCCACGAGTCAAGTAAAGAAGATAGGGACTCATTTGTAGAATCTCTATAAGTTGGAGGTAGAGGAGTATGCTAATTTGAGTAAGAAAGAAGAAACGATGTAGATCTGAGACATTGGAAAGCTATGGCACAGGTGCTTGGGCCACTTGCATCATGGTGCTTTGAACATATTGCAGTAGATCAACCGGTCTTCTCAAAGGTACGCTTGAGCAAGTTGATACATGCAAGGAGTGTACCTTGGGAAGATACACCAAGTCTTCCTTTCATGACAGAGACAATCGAGCAAAGGCTATTCTAGAGCAAGTCCATTCAGATGTGTATGGACCATTCTCAACCATGGCCAAACAAATGTATTATGTTATATTTTTTGATGACTTTTCTCGAAAATGTTGGATATTTTTCATGCAGAAAAAGGATCAAATTTCAAAAAATTTTGTGAGTTTAAAGCATTGGTGGAAAAAGAGTTAGGAAATAAGGTTAAATCTCTGCAGAGTGATAATGATGGTGTTTATGACTCAAATGAGTTTAATAACTTCTATGCAATAAAAGGGATTAAATGGGAGTTGACGACACCCCATAACCCTCATTAGAATGGGGTGGTCGAGAGGAGGAACAAAAGCATAGTAGGGGAAGTGAGGGCGATATTGCATGACCAAGGTCTACCACTACGCCTGTGGGCTAAGGCATGCAGGATAGTGGTTTATGTTCAAAACCATATCCCACATCAGATACTTAACATGAAGACACTAGAGGAGGCTTATTCCAGTAAGACGCCAGATGTTGGTTGCTTCAGGATTTTTGGGTCATCGGTATATTGCCATGTGACCAAAGATGCATGGAAGAAGCTTGAGTTGACAACAAGGTTGGGGATATTTGTGGACTACACTGATACACCTTAAAACTATTAGGTGTACTTGCTGACCAACAGGATGGCAGTGGTTGACAGGGATTTTGGATTCAATGAGGAGAAAGTCATGCGAGTTTCCCTTGAGAGGGAGCTTGAGATACATGAGGATGAGGAGTATTTATCTCCTAACATTGAGGAGCCTCAGATTGATGTGGAGAATCCACATGCAAAGGATCCAGGACTTGAGACATCTAGTCAGACAGAGTCTTCTAGAGCGGAAGAAAGTGCACTAGAGAGGCTAACAGATTGTTTCATGATGCACAGGAGAATGTGGGAGCACCCACATCTCAGCGTAGGTAGAGGAATTCACCTAAGATGTACGCTTGATACATAGCTCTTATGAGAAGATGTGTTGTGATAGAGCCATATTCCTTTAAGGAATAAGTAGAATAGTTGGTTTGGATTAATGCCATGGTGGAGGGGCATGACTCCATAGTTTGTAACATTGGTTTGGATGTGGTACCAAGACCAGAGGACAAGTTGTCAGATCCTGATGGATTTACAAGGTAAATAAAGCTCCATATGGTAGTGTGGAGAAGAATATGGAAATATTTGTTTCCCGTGGCTTTTCACAAGTAGAGGGGAATGACTATGATGATACCTTTGCTCTTGTAGAAAGGTATTCATCGATCAAATCTATATTGGCAATATCAACATAGATGGGTTGAAAGATACATCAGATGGATGTAAAGACAACATTCCTTAATTCTATGATTAAGTAAGAGGTGTACATAGAGTAGCCTGAAGGTTTTGAGACCTTCAACTATGAGTCTCATGTGTGCCAACTCAAGAGATCATTGTATGGGCTGAAGAAAGCACCCCATGCTTGGTACACCAGGATAGATAACTACTTCACAAGGTTGGGATTCACAAAGAGTGAGGCAGATGAAAACCTATAGCACATAGTGGTGGAAGGTCAATTATTGGTCATTGTACTTTATGTTGATGATATCATACTGACAGGTGATGATCAATGATCAAATCATCCCAAGAGGACCTTGTAAGAGAGTTTGAGATGAAGGAATTGGGGCTCATATATTACTTTTTGGGCATGTAACTATGGTAGGGTGATGGGGAGTTGTTTGGGTCTCAAGTCAAGTATGTCAATGAGATAATCAGGAGGTTCCACAAGGAGAGCTGCAAGCCTATGCTGACTCCTCTAGATGGTAACTAGAGGAAGGAGGATTCTACTTCGAGAGAGGTAGTGGAAGCTACTGTTTATACGAAGCTTGTGGGTTCAGTCATGTACTTGGTGAACACACGATCACATATGTGCTATGTAGTTAAAAAACTTAGTCAAGTGATGGTTAGGCCTATTAAGCTGTATTGCAAGGTGACAAAGCATATGTCGAGATACCTCAGGGGCATGACTCAGTATCAATTATGGTATATGTGGATAGAGGGAGTGAAGCTTCAAGGCTTTAATGGTGCAGATTGGGTAGGGAGCCCATCCTAGCATAACAACACATCAGGAGGGATCTTCAGCATTGGTTCGACGATAATTTCTTAGTATAACAAGAAATAGAGATCTGTTGCACTCAGTTCAGTAGAGGTAGAGAACATGGCTTCACATTAGGTAGTGTGTGAGGCCATATGAATAAGGAAGATCTTGGTTGGTTTGTTTGGTCAGCAGATGAATCCAATTGTGATTTATTGCGATAATTAGAGGTGTATCAAACTATAAGAAAATCAAATTTTTCATGATCGTTCCAAGCATATTGATATCTGATATCATCATCTATGAGATTGTGTATTGAGGTGGATTATGTTGTTAGAGTACATTCCCACAGAGGAGAAAGATGTTGACTTATGACAAAGGCATTTCCAAGATGTAAATTTGAGTTTCAGAGAGACAAGATTGGGGTAGCTAATAATCCCTTTCTTATTGAGAGGGAATGTTGAGAAATGGCAACAAGAAATTCTAGTTTAATTTGTCCTTGAATTAAAATCGAATTCTATTCTAATAGAAACTTGTAAATAGTTAATAATGTTTAATTAACTTAATTATCTTAGGAATTTTGAGTTGGAAGTATTTCTAAAGTCATGTATATGTTCTCCCTAACTTTTAGTGGTCCAATATTGGTTTAAATTGAGTTGTAAATTAGATAACTCAGTTTATTGAGTTATGTTCAGTTATATTAGATCCAAACTGTTTGAGGAACTAATAGAGAGTTAATAGTCAGTTGGTACACCAGTGCATCCACAACTGTCACTCTAATTAACTAAAGATTCCTTCATCAAAAACTCATGCATGTTGATGTTGAGAAAGACCCAGTTGAGACTAGAGTGCAAGGATAGTGTACTATCAGTTGTGTGATTTACTGAGTTGTAAATATCATGCATGCTATCAGAGAAGGACCTACGTTTGGATTTCATAGTTTTGGAAGCATTAATTTACTTTAAATATAGGTTATTCATCCTAGGAATTATATAAGAGATTAGGGGTTTGGAGAAGTCCATAATTGGCTAAGTGTTGGCCAAGAGATTCCTTGTGAGCTAAGAGATTTGAGCATGCTTGTGCATAATGGCTCTAGTGAGAACAAGCTTTGTATATTCACTCATATTTTTGATATATATGCAATATAATAGAGGGGTTTTGAGTAGTATCTTTCCCTAGATACAACTTGTGTTATGTGCCATTTATTATCTTCTTCTTGTTTATATTGTTTTTCATTGATCTATTTGCTTTGCTGGTTCAAATTAGAAGTAGATTCTTGTCCTGTTCTTTAGTACCTTACATGAGATTGTGAATCAATAGGATTTTCTAGAAAATAATTCTAAAACATTTGTGCTACATGCATGAATATGTGCTAGCTCATTGAATTCAATTATAAGGTTAAATATCCAAGTACACAGTTATAATGATGACACACTAGTTCCAACAGTGGAAAATTAAGTCACTTCTTACTTCTCCAAAGAATAGTTTTCTTTCTTATGCCAAGTATAGAAGCCAAGATTAGATCTCCAAATCTAATGCCTCCAAAAGCTCGTTGCTTGAGTTATGAGGTTTCTTTTAGAACGAGAGGAGTGACCTTTCATATACTCATTACTCTTGGATTACCCTCATGACTATTGAACTTCTATTGTGTCCTTTGGATGTCTAGACAACTCTTGAACTTATAAATGCATTTTGGACTTCTATACAGTTTTTGTCCACATATGACTATCTGACGCCTCATGTTCCACATATGACTCTTGGATTTCCACACATTACATTTTGTCCTTTCTTGACAATACATCATTAAATTCCACATGATGATGAGGCATGACACATGGACATGTATTGACCATTATGAAGATACTTGTACATGTTACAACTTGACCATGATGACATGGACTTCATGATGAGGTGGCAACGCCAATTTGTCTTCCTTGTTGCTTCATCTTGCATTCTTAATGATAAATATGATCTATGCTTCATATTCATGTGAGGTCTTCTTTGTTGCTTATCTTCACCCTCTAAATGGGCTTTGATCATTATCACAATCCTTTGAGCCATCATGTAATGTCTTCTTTCTATCTTGGTCCATGACCTGCTTCATGGCTTCATGTTTTTATCTTTTGTTCTTCATCTTTGCATGTGTTTCTTTATGATTTCTACTTGTTATCTACTTGAGCATCTCCTTATCATAGTGAGATAGTACTCCTATGAAAAAAGATCACTTATGGCAAGGAAAAATAAGTCTTAAAACATTTATTCTGTTAGTACTTGGCTCATGGAATGATCATCTTATGATGGGCCTGTGAGAGGACTAAAATAATAACATTGAATTAGGAAGGCATTGTCAAAAGCATCTAGGTTCCCAAGAGGAATTTGAAGTGGACTTGTGTGCTCAAAAGAGGGAGAGATAACTCAAGAGAAAAAGGGAGCAATCTGAAGAGACAAAGGAGTTAGGCTTCAAGGTGCACTTATGTACTCAAAGAGAATAAGAGGGTGCAAGGGCACACTCAAAAGAGATAAACTAGTGAGACTTTAGGCCTTTCCACCTTCAAGGTGCACCCATGCACCCAAAGAGACTAATAAGGTGCAAGGGTGCACTCCAAAGAGATGAAGGAGTGAGGCTTTGGTCCTTCATGCCTTCAAGGTCCACTCATGCTTTCAAAGAGTGAATAGTTATTTATGCCGAAGGAGTGTGCTCAAGCTTCAAGATTTGTGACTGCATTATGTGCTTAAAAGGAAGGATGCAGCTTCATGCTTTGTGATTGTGCCATGTGCTCTGAGGCTCCGTGCTTCATGAGTGTGTCATGCACTCTATGAGAAGAATGAAGATTCATGCTTCAAGAGTGCATGCTGCGCTCAAGGAGGGAAATTCTTCAAGCTAGAGGAGTGTGCTCATAGTCCTGAAGTGCGCTCAGGCTCTGAGAGTGCACTTTTCAAAGAAAGAAGGTCCTTATTTGTCCAGAGTGTGCTTTTTAGAGGAGAGAAGGTCCTTGTTCTTTTGAAGCGCACTTTTTCACTAAGCATTTGAAGTGCACTTCAGTTTTTTGAAGTGTGATTTGGCTTGGGAGGACATGGGTTTCTCCAACAGAGGCTACTTGTTCATTTGGAATATGATTTTCACTGAGTAAGGAAACACAAGGCTAGGTGCCTTGTCCATAGGAAGTACTAATGCATTGTGAGATGGAGGAGACCTTAGAAAAGGATTAATGCACAAGTCAACTACAACTTACTTATTAGCTCTGGCACAATTGTACAACTCTTAAATAAATCATGAATGTAGGGAAATTGAAGAATCAAGTTTTGGAGATCAACCATGCTCAAAGTACCTATGGATCAACCTCAAAAGAATTATCAAGAAAAAGGTTAAGTTCTAAAGGTAAAATGAAAAATTTATTTCAAATAGCAAGTTACAAACATAAGTTATGTATAATATGAATGATCATATGTCTCCTTAACAAGTCATCATTTGATTTGACTACCACTTCATGATACCATATCTCTGCCACGTCTTCCACATTCGACACTAAACGATCTATAATGATTTCATCATGCCACGCCTCTGCTACGTTCTCCGTACTCTGCACTTAAATGGTCTCTAATAACTCCATCTGTTAATAGTCAAAACTACGATGTGACCAACATATTCATGTCTCTCCAAACCCATAGTTCTTTTTCACCATACCCGCAGTCAGTCCTTTTCATAGACCATGAGAGTAATTCTAAAGGTTAGAAAATACTACGAAACAGAGACCATGGGACTCATTGTCAGGGTAGAGCCTGTAGGGGAAAAGTTTCTGGAAGGGTACCCACAACTCAAGGAGATGTTGTAGAAGGCTGGATGGCTCAATTTCATTGAAAATTTTGATGGATATCACAAGGAGATCACAAAATCTTTTGCTAGAACATTCGATGGTAAAAAATTAGAGATTGGAGACATTAAGTTTGCGGTAACAAAATCTTACACAGTAGAGGCTACAAAACTATGAAGACTTGGTGAGAGATGGTTCAAAAACAAAGAATTTCACAGTGAATAATGGAAGGTAATCCTCAGGAACCCAGGTATGGATGTCACT
This sequence comes from Pinus taeda, assembly GCA_000404065.3. Taxonomy (NCBI): domain Eukaryota; kingdom Viridiplantae; phylum Streptophyta; class Pinopsida; order Pinales; family Pinaceae; genus Pinus; species Pinus taeda. Next base: position 8,471 of record APFE031086359.1, on the reverse strand, counting down.
GTGTTTATAAAAGGAATTCCTATTTCAGCACTTAAAAATAAATGGAGAAGCATGCTTTTGATATTACAAAAATTTATTACTTGTGAGGGAAGATTCAGATGCATGTTTGCTTATCATATACATTTATTGATGGACTTTCTAGAAAATGGAAAGATCAAACTCCCTTTTTTTCTTCTAAAAAGTCTAAGGAGGATGGCTTAAAATGTGCAGAAGAAAATAAAATTCATAGACACAACTATGTACCATCATGGGTTGGTGAAAATACTGGTTGAGATTCATCTTAAAAGAATAGGAGATACTTGGGAAAACTTCTTGATAAGAAATTATTTCAAAGAGGCACTAGAGTCACCTAAAGAGAGTAATGTCATAAGGAGTAAGAGGAAAAAGACTAGTATGGCCATTCAAAGCAAACTTAAGTCCTCCACAAAAAAAAATGAAGAGTTAGCCTCTGAGACAGAGATCAGGGAGTAGATCAACCAAAAAGGAAAGATAAAAAAGAAAGCTAATCGAATTACTAAGAATAAACCTGAACCTTCATTACAACAAGATGATGAACAACTAATCTTTGAAAATTTGAAAGATATTAGGAAACAAATCAAGAGGAAGGAAAAGATAGGAAAGGAGAAAAAGGGTACAAAGGAGGAGAACATAAACCCTCTACAACTTAGAAGAATCTCTAGACTCCGAGGTATGGTAAAGAAGGTATCATCAAAGGGAAAAGAGTTCATAAATCTAGAAGAAGAAACCCTAGTACCATCTCCTAATAATGTTCCATTTACATACAATCCTCAAAACTGTCCTAAACAATATTTTGAAGGTAGCCCCACAGAGGATCCCCAGGAATAGACCTAGTACAACGACAAATTTATGATTACATAGAATCATTGGAAAAGAAAATTTCCTCAATGGATCCAAGATCCTCAGCGAATCCAGAACAACCTCTCAATCCAAAAGAGCCTCTTACTAACTCTCTCAAACAGGAAATATATGAGTTAGAGATATTGAACAAGCATATCAAGAAAGAAAATGAAACCCTGAAGGAACAAAGTATATTGGATAAAGCCATTCATGATAATACAATACTAAACCTAGGGCTATGGTACAAGAAGAATAGGAATTTGAAGAGGAAGAATAGAAACTTGAACAAAATAGTCATCAACATTAAATACAGACTTCTAATGAGAAACCCCAGGATGGCAGTCACTTCTAAGAGGAGAAAGAGAATAAAGTTTTAACATCACGTCTAATCCCTTTTATCACCTTGGTTTCTAATTGGTCATTTCTTATGAGGACTGTTTTATTATAACAATCCAATATAGCTTTATGGAATTCAAGCCAATCCATTCCCACGATTAAGTCATACGTTCTGAGGGTTGTACTATATAGATTCATCTTGGTATCATACCCCTCAATGTTAACACTACAATCTCTTACCATTGACCCTACTGATTGTTGAGAGCCTGATGTCATTTCTACCATTCTAAAGTTACTTTGCTCATGAGCTATCAATCCACATCTAAGTATTGTTGAAGGTGAAATAAAACTATCAGTAGCACCTGGATCAATTAACACAGATAGAGGGATGTTATTGATCTATGCATGGCAATAGTTTTATTATTTAAAAATTAAAATTGAGTGTGAAGAGACTATATTTTTGTTCAGTAAAGAATATGCTTATTAGCCTTGAGGTGTAAATAAGATTGTTTAGTTTCTACATGGTTTTATGTTTAAATCTATTGAGGTAATTAATCATGGAAGTTATTTTTAGATAAGTAAATTAGCGTTTAGCATAATTCTGATGATAGCATCTTAATTAGTGGTTCCATCCCAAACTTGCATTTAACCAAGTTAGAAAAAAAAATGGTATTAATTTTAAAAAATAATGATGAAAGCTTACTAAAATGGTGCAGTGAACTAATTTTTCAAGAAGACCTAGATATTTCCTTGTATTAAGTCATTCTGCCATGAATACTGAAACATATTTAGTATTGATTTCTATTTCAATATCGTTTTTCGTGTACATGTATTGTATGAAAAGTTTGAATGTTTTAAAAGAGTAACCTAGATAGTGAAACGCATGCATAGTTTTTATTGATGTTTTTGCGTTTACGTATTGCATTGAAATTTTCACACAGATTCATTGTGCTTCTGCTAAAAGAGCATGTGTGGGTATTGAAATGTCTTCAATATCGTTTTCTGGGCTTCTTCATTGAATTGAAATTTGAATGCTTCAAAGGAGGCACCTACATAAAGAAATACCTGCATTGTTTTACAGATGTTTCTATGTTTACTCGTGGAAAGATTCTTTGACGAAAGATTTCAGATATTTCACAATGCTGTAAAATCTATGTTTTGTAAAACTATTTTGTTATACATGCCTCTATATGAAAAAAAAAAAATAACACAATAGTATCATCCTTTATTCAAATATCATATATTTTAAAGTATACTATATATACCATAAAATCTTGACTTTGACGTACAACCTATAGAACAGATCCATATCACACTGTTGTACTAAAGGAGATTCGGTTCTCATTCATGTCTTTTATCTTTGTGCTTTCTTCCACTCTACTGGTCAAGTGAATGGGAAATTTTTATTGCTTTATACTATTGCTTTTTATACGAAACCTTTTCTTTTAATTCCTACTTAACTTTTACATTTTAATCATTCATGTAATAGTTATAGTTGTGATTTTTGTATCCTTTAATCAATTCTAGTTTACTTTAAACTTTTATTTTTTTTTATTTTTTTTACTCCATCTAATAACACCGAAGTCATCCACCTTTTCGTTAAGCTCTCTATATATGTGAAAGAAATGAATGGTTTGGGGTTAATCTATTTTTTTTCGCTAGATAGATAATTGATGATATTAATGTACTAAATGGTTGATGCTTTAAGGATTATCATTAATCCACTGCAAGAATCCATGTTCCGATATTTTGACATTTTGATATTTTGATATTTTGACAAATGAGAACTGAGGAGACTCTCTCCTTGCTGACAACAGACTATAATGTGTACACTCCATCAATTGTCCTGCCATTCTTCATATTTTCGAAAACTAGCATCATTCGGGAGGAAATTTGTAAGTGTATATTGCGAGATTGCAGGTGTCTGAATGTTTCAAACCACGATATGAGGTTGATCAGTATGGGCAAATTTCTCGACAAGTTTACAATTTTCTATCTTAGACAGGCAATTCTATGCTTAATTGTATTGTAATTTACAGGATTTGAAATGGTGTTGCCTTCGCAGGTGCGCTTGCAGGCAAACCATATAATTAATAAAATGATTATTTTTTTTTGTGTTGGGAAGGAATAACCTTCCCCATCATCCGATCTAGTTCTGGGTCGAGTGGCAGTGTTTTTTCCTTATGGTGTGGAATATTTTTATGCTTGATTCATAAATTTTATGACATATATATTAATACTGATACTATATGTAACAACACAAGTAAAACTAAAATTAATGTCAGAAGGAAAACAATTCTTTCAATGAAATTATACCTGTACTTTCCGGCTACGAAGTGACAACAAGATTTTGGGACGACTCTCCTCCCAACCGTAGGCTCAATTGTGCAGGATTCTACTACAACTGGCCACCCCCGAGCCCTCAATCAACGACTACTGCCAGTATTCCTAAGTCTTAGTATTCTCCCAAGAGAATGAAGATAGAACCTTAGAATGATCGAACCCTTCCCATCCTCCTCATCATTCATTAAATAGAACAAAACATTGGAAGGGAAACCACATGCACACCCTCCATGTGTCTGCATGCTACATGCCCACCTTCCATGTGTCTGCATGCTACTTTTTCTTTACTTTCCTTTGATTTTTTTTATAATTTCCTTTTTTTTTATTAGAGCTTTAATATGGTTATTATTATTTTTATTACTTATTTTTAATATCATTTTTATTTGTTATTTTGGTTATTACTATTTTATTTTACTTATTTCTTTTAATATCATTTTTTATTTATTATTTTTATTATGATTTATTTATTATTTTATTATTACTTATTATTTTTGTATTATTTTTATTTATTATAGTATTTTATTTTATTAAGTGGTTTTATTATTTTATTCATTATTATTCTTTTATTATTAATTATATTTTTGTATTATTTTTATTAGTTCTTATTATTTATTATTGGTTATAAGGGAGGGATGTTACATACTCTCCCACTTTAAGGAACTTCGTCCCGAAGTTAAGTTTTTTTTTATTATTTTATTATAATTTTTATTTTCTTCATGTTGCCAACACCCTCTACTGAACTAGTATAACCAGCAGGCATCGAAGTCCCCAACACCCCCGGGAAATATCAAGGAATCTCTGTCCTTTTTCCCACTTTCGGCACCAGGCTACGCCTGACCCGGTCTGTATCCTAGTCCCAAGGCTGGCCCCAAGGCTCGCGCCTGACTCAGACCTCATCTGCCCCAAGGCAGGCATCCGGTCTGGTACTCAATGACCACGGGCATCTCGCAGGCTGGCCCACTCCCTCCACAACTACTAAGGCGCATAACTGCAGGCATCGAAGTCCTTTACATCCCTTCCAGACTTCGGCATCCCAATCCAATAACAGGCACCTAGCCTGGAACATTAGGCACCAAGCCTGTAACATCGGGCTCCAAGCTTGGAATCATCAGGCACCAGGCCTGGAATCATCAGGCACCAGGCCTGGAATCATCAGGCACTCGGCCTTCTCAAGATGGTCCCATAGCTCTTCGAGAGCTATCCATCAAGAGCTATACACAAGACAAAGGAATCATTGGCATATGTAGTGTTGATTGAGTCTGTCCCCAGCCCATATGATGTTACTTATTCTCCCTCGTGTGTATGGGCTCGCACGAGATCATCAAATAAATCGGACCTCTCGGTCCAATGTAGAGTCCTGTCAATCATTATGCTCCAACATACAACCAATGCATATCATAGAAATCTATCCATATACCAAATTTTGCATGTCATCATGAGAACATTCATCATAGTTAATTACAACATTATGAATACTACATGCTATCATCATAAGTTATAACATCAACATCAATTACCTATAATCATGTAGTAAACGAATATGTCAATATATCTTGGCATAACATCATAATCATAAAACATCATTTAGATTCTCCATAAAGTATCTGTCTTAGCTAAGGAGCATTATTCAGCACATATTTTAATCAAGTAAATAAGGAAATTTTTGAAAAATAACAGTTGCATCTTCCCAGGTAGCTGAGCCTGGGTTATATTGGTCCCATTGGACCTTGACTTGCTCAAACTCACGGTTCCTGGGTCGACAAACCCGGTGGTCCAGTATACAGAATGGTTCGGCTTGAAGGGCTCCGTCCTAGGAAACCTGCAGATTCTACTACAGTGGCTTGGTGCTCAACCTGGCGATGGTTTATAGCTACATGAATTCGATGTGGGTTTTGTGGTCTTCCTCCTTTTGCTTTGTATTCCTATTTTTTAATCCCTACTTGATAACTTGGACAATCTTGTCTATAATGTGGACCTTTACAATGCCAACATTCTACTTGTGCCTGCTTCGAATGTTGTACTCATCCTTGGTCACCGAATCTTCTATTCCTCCCATTAATCAAGGAGGGTTGACCTCTACGACCGCTTGGAGGTGGTTGAGAAGTGGTGCTAGCAATCCGAGAAATAGTGCTTTGTCTTCATTGGAATCTATATGGCTGCCCCATGTTTTATTTAGCCTCATCATGGAATGCTCCTTTCCTGAATTTCCATCAACTATCATTTGTTTCTTCATATTGATTTTCCTTAAGACTTGTTTGGCCAAACTGGTGGTTGTTGCCATAGTGGTGGGTTTCCACATGGCGACTTCTGCTCGGACTAAGGGGTCAAGTCCATGTAAAAATCTTTCAGCTTGACGTCTATCATCAGCCATATAGTCCACGTGATGGACCAACAAATAAAAATCAGCTTCATAGTCCTCGATAGATCTACCATTTTGTCGTACTTCATGAAAGGCTCCTACTTGTTGGTGTTTATACTCCTCTGATAGGTACCTAGTTCGGAAGGCTTCCTCAAACATTTCCCAAGTAACTTGTACTGGTGTAACTTGCATCTTCGTTTCTTCATTTATCCACCATAATAAGGCATCTCCTTTTAGTAGACTCATTGATATCTGGGCTTTTTCCATAGAAGTGTATGCCTTAAAACTAAGTGCTCTTTTGACAGCCATTACCCAGGCTTCTGCTTTAGAACCCCCTTCTAGACCCGTAAACTCTGGTAATTTGGATTTTTGGACTTCTTTCATAATATCAAGTGTTACTTGTCCATCTTTGATATTGAGTTGAGAATTTAAGTCTTGTCTCTGTTTCTATTCCACCTCCTTTTGCACATTTCCTAGATCTTTCCCTTGGCTTGAGACCCAAGCCTTAAATATATTGGTCAATTCTCCAAGGGAATGTAATATAGCTTGCTCAGCTGGGGTTCCTATCTCGGAAGAACCGGGAGGTGGTGTTTCTACTCCAAGGTTGTTTTGGTTTTGTCTTCGACGTTTAGGAGCCATGATCTACCCTGTACTTTCCAGTGGATTTATCCATTACTTTTATGCCAAAAGTTATAATAAATTTAGTTACAAGTGAAGCATAATTTATGACAAATTTCGAAGTATATATAAAAACAAGTTTAGTATGAAAGATTCTATCAATCACGGAGATGTGGTTCAATATCCACCAAAAGTCGAAGAAGTTCTTCGAGTTTCGTGACTAAAGAATCTTTTTTTTTCTATTACTAGATTACAATCAATCATATGGAAAGTAACACAAAAATGACATTTTCCTTTTAATCACATTCAGTTACTATTTTCATGTCATGTGTTAAAAAGAAAGAAATACGGTTAAATTTTGTTATGACAGTATAAAAGTTGTATTGATGTTTAGTTCAGTAAATTTCGTATATGGTGAAGTAATATTAATATATATGTCATAAAATTTATGAATCAAGCATAAAAATATTCCACACCATAAAGAAAAGACACTGCCACCCGACCCAGAACCGGACCGGATGATGATGTTCAGCTTTAACCTGTTGACATTCTAAACATCGAACCACAAACATTGTTATATCCTTTTTCATTCTCGTCCAGAAAAATAGTTGTTTTGAGTGTGCATACATTTTCTGGACTCCCGGATGCGCAGCGTATGCAGCTTGATGGGCTTCCTTCATTGAATTGAAATTTGAATGCTTCAAAGGAGGCACCTATTAAATTTCGAAGATCAGCATCTTCTGGGACATAAATTCTATCCTTATATCGTAGCAACCCATCATTTTCTAAGGTGTATTCCTCCCAGTTGGTTGCCATAGGTATCTCTTCTTGTAAGGCAAATTTTATTTTCTGGTAATGTGGGTCCCTTACTAAATGATTTATAATCTGGCTCCTCAAGTCTATCTTTAATGTCGTCATTGAATGAAGTCTAGGTCTCCTGCTTAAAGCATCTGCTACTTTGTTCTCTTTTCCCTTAATATAGGATATTTTGAAGTCATAATCACTAAATAGCTCACTCCAACGTCGTTGTCGAGCATTGAGGTCCTTTTGTGTGAAGATATACCTCAATGAATGAAAGAGCAGAGGAGGATCTTTCCGACAAGGTGATAGGTCGAAAACCATTGTTCTCATTAGACAAAAGAGAATTCATCAAAATTGCATCAAATAGACGATCTTCTGGAAGCGGATTAGAGGTCCAAATCCATCATCCTCCTCTTCTACTGACAAATATGGGACATTAAACTTTACACGGACAATCTAATTTGAAACATTAAATTGGGACATAAAATTTTACACAGGGAAAATCAAATTTGAAACACTGAATTTTACACAGAATGAAACCTAAACAAAAAGACACATAATCACCAAACCAATCAAAATATAACTGTGCAGTAAATATGCATTGAATAAAGAAAATTTTATCCTGCCTCTTCGAAGTAATCAACCTGTACTTTAAAACAAGTCAGTTTAAAATTCCCAACAAGTATAATTCCGGATGCCCATAGGCCCTAACGATTAAACCAGCTTTGATACCATATGTAACAGCACGAGTAAAACTAAAATTAATGTCAAAAGGAAAACAATGAAATTATACCTGTACTTTCCGGCTGCGAAGTGACCACAAGATTTGGGGACGACTCTCCTCCCAACCGTAGGCTCAATTGTGCAGGATTCTGCTACAACTGGCCACCCCCGAGCCCTCAATCAATGACTACTGCTAGTATTCCTAAGTCTCAGTACTCTCCCAAGAGAATGAAGATAGAACCTCAGAATGATCGAACCCCCCCATCCTCCTCACCATTCATTAAATATAACAAAGCCTTGGAAGGGGAACCACATGCACACCCTCCTTTTATTTTTATAATTATTAATATCATTAATTTTCTTTCCTTCTTTTTTGATAATTTCCTTCTTTTATTTCTCAAATATGGTTATTACTATTTTTATTTTTATTTTT
>APFE031086357.1:0-12491 GCA_000404065.3 Pinus taeda | reverse complement strand
TTTGTTATATTATAATATGTATTAATATATCATGATATATATTAACTCTAGATATATGGAGGGATGAACAAAGACATAGAGTGTTAGAGGTGGAGAGATAGAGGGAGTGAGAAGGGAGAGATGGAGATAAAATGAAGGAGAGGGGAGAGGAGGAATTAAGCGAGAGAGAAAGAAAGGAGTGGGAGAGGGATATGATGGAAAGAGAGAAAAGGGGAGATACAAAGATGAAGGGGGGAGAGAGGAGGAGAGAGGGAGATAGATAGTGACAAGGTTGGAGAGAGAGAGAGACAAAGAGATGAACGGAGAGATAATATGGTAGGAGGGAAAAGGAGAGAGGGGAAGGAACAAAGAGAGGAATTGAATGGGAGGGACAAAGAGAAGGAGCTGGAGGGGGAGAGAGGGAGTGAAGAAGAAATTCATAGAGAGAGAAAAGTGGAGAAAGAGAGGGGGGAAGGGCAAGGCAAAGATGGAGAGAGTGTGTATGTTTTGGGGTGAGATAGAAAGACAAAGAATGAGAGATGGAAGGAAGGGGGGAGAGAATGAGAGAGGGAGGGGGATATTGACTATTTTGGAGGGTGAAGAGACAGAGAGAGATAAAGAAAGAGACACAGAGATATAGACGAGGGGGCGACAAAGTGAGGTAGGAGAGAAAGGGAGAGAGAGGAAGGAAGAGAGAGAGGATGTGAGAGAGAGAAGGAGAGAGGGAGGTAAGAAGAAAGACATAAAGAGAAAAGTGGAGAGAGAGGGGGAGTGATAAGGGAGATAGAGAGAGAGGAGATCAGGAGGGAAGAGAAATAAAAGGGGGAGAGAGGGAGAGGAGGGGAAGAGAGAGGGAGAGGGAGATGAAGAGGGAGGGAGAGATAGTTTCATATACCAATCTTCACTTAGTTTTTTTTTCCTTTGGTTAATACACGTGTGATAATTCTTAACTGTAGCAGAGTTGGAAATTATTACTTATTGTATTCCTTTGATATTTTATTTTATACATTTCTCCATGTCCTTAATCCTCACATGATGTATTTATATTTCACATTTCCTAGCATTTGTATTTGGTGATAAAAATGAAAGAATTGAATCTAAAGTCTATGCATGAAGTTAGTATCATGCTTTTGTTTATTCCCTTGTTGAATTAAAATCATAACCTATCTACTGATACTTTGCACCAATCTATATCAAAGGGTTAATGGTGTCATTATTTCCTTGGAGTGTAACCCTACACCTCCTCACTCGAGTTGCCACCTGGTTACCTCAATCATCGAGCCCTTTTCATTACATTCATGTTTCATGTACCCATAGGTGATTGCATTAATATGCCAGGTTATATTTGGTTGGGGTGTTGTCATGGTTATCACATGGCTTAGATTTAATGAGGATCAATATCATATTACCTCCCAGGCCTTACTTAGACCTCACTCTACATTACAATTTTCCTCCATTATACACCTGCTTCTACCATTTTGTTCCACGTGCCTTAGCCCACGTGAACCAGTACCAAGACACATGACCTCGATCCCTACCGAGGGGATGGGACTTCAACGGCCTGGATCTATGGTCTCACATAAATGGTATCACTTACAATGCACAAACCCTATCTTTCCACCTTGTTCACTATGCCTCATTTGGATTGAGGATCTACCACTAGAGTTGAGAGCTCCACTAACCTAGTTGCATAAAAAAACTCATTCTTTGTCCACTGACTTTGGTTGTTGCTGCATTGCATACCAACTGTTGTTGTTACCACCAACTGCAGTCAAACCCACACCAAGGAAAATTTTAAGGATGGAAATTTATTTTAAAGTTTAGAAACCTTGGCGGAAATGTTTTCATAAAATTATTGAAATTTCTAATAATTTTATATAGTATTTATATAAAATTTTGGCGACTTTTAAGATAAGTAAATTTTATACTATAAAATTTAGGAGAATAAGTTTTAGAAGAACTTTGTTTCTGGAAAAGGCATTGAAAATTAGCCTGCTTGTGAATATTAGCCCCTAAAATTTTCCATGACCCACACAGAGTCACAGTGTTTTTTTTTCCTTGTGGCTGGGAAATTCACGACCTACCTGACCTATCATCAATACCTATTCATCCTTACCAGATCCATTCCAATAGAGAAAACAACGGGAATCTAGAGGTCCTCCTCTCTCATCCATGTAAAATCTTACTTGAATTGTTAGCTCAGTGTTTATGTATTAATCTCTTGTACATGGTTGAATTACTCTTTGTCTGTGTAGAGATTTGGGGCATAAGTTGCTTAAAGGACAATGTGGGCATTCATAATTACCACTCTCGTTACTCTAAAACCACAGTAAATTCTCCCCTCTCAGTCAATGCCTTTTCCTGGTATTAATTTGTGCAGATACCCATATTTTTGTTCTTTACATTAGTGGTCTTCCTGTTCCCTCTAATGCATAGGTTCAACCATCTTTAGAAAATATCTATTGAACACCCATTATATAGGTATAGATATACTTCTTAATTTTATGTTATTGTTGCTAAGGGTTTATTTCTTATTAGTTATATCTAGTCATGCTTATTACTTGTTAACTCCTCTGCCCTTATTTTTGAACTAGTGCAGGTACTCCACCATTCCTTTCCCCAAACCAAGGTGAAGTTTACCATGTTTACTCACATATTGATATGACACTCCGCTCCCTCTAGGTTGATTCATTCTCACAAATCCCTCTCCTAATCAAGACAGCTTAGTACCAGTTAGAAATCAGGGATTGATGTTTTTATTATGGTTACAACATTCGTTAGGTTTTTTTTTTAATTCCAATGCCAAGTGCACTCCTAGATCTAGGATTTTTCTATTGTTCGGACACCATTAGTATTATACCCTATATCAAGGGTCTTTAGACTTCTCTATTGCATTTTAATTTCAAACAAGCCTCCTATAATAAGGCTAAATTTTGTGAAGAACCTGTTATTAAACATTAATTATTTGATTTTGTTTTCCTTTGGCATTGTTATAGAACCCTCACTTATGGATGTACCATTTACTAAATCCATGTATGAGAGAAGCTGACAATATTATGATGTTATGATTATCTTTAAATAAATCAGAGTGAAATTTACCTTCGCATTGTTATATATATTTTCAAATACTTATGGCTGGAATTTATGCTTCGGTTAATAGTGTCAAAGTATTTTTCCTATCATTCAGTTATGAGGGAAACTACTTATGTAGGCTAGTTTCATTCTACACTCTTTTTGTGGTTCTTTTGGAGCAATTATATTGGTTATAATGCACATCTATGGTAAAGAAAGTATCTGTATGGCTATGAGATAAGATTTGAAAAATTGCTTAATAAATGATTAACTACTTGCAGTAAATCTTAATTTAGTGTACATAACATGTTTCAATGTTTCTCATTGCAACAAATAGTTCTGATGAATATTCCTAATTGAGGGTGTTCCTTTTACTCGTTTATTTCCTATCACTATTTGATTGGCATGTGACACAAATATTATATGGGCATGGTATGGGATTCACTTATTACTAAGTTTGGTGAGCTGTGTGTAACAAAATCGTTGCCCATCCTAATATTATATTTAATTATTCCTAAAACATTTATCTCTCTTTAGTTGTAGTTATAGGTGTGTGTTTTCCTATGGAAACTCTATCCTGGAGTCGTATGCTTCCATCCATATCTTTCTCAAGACAAATTTTTTTTGGGTGATTTGAACTTCTAGTTGTGAAACTCTACTATATCCTCTCATTAAGGAATATCTCCTCAGATGTCATCGTAGTAAAGGATAATCCCCCTTATTAATTATCTCCCTCATCCTGTTTGTGTGCATGCACCTATGCACGCAGTCTCATCCCCATAATTCTTTGATCTGTAATTATTGTGATAAGGTGTAAAAAAAACTCTCATTTTTTTTATACTTTATGGTGCATATAATAACATAAATGACTTCTATAAAAGTTTGCACAAGAGCTACTCTAACATAACAATAAGGTTTTGAGCTATGTTACATGCATTATAATGTTAATCACATATATTATTACCAATTCAGTAAACTAACATTACATTATGTTACATAAGAATTACAATATACTTAAGTCTATAGACTACATAATGTCAAAATAACCAAAAAATATAATAATTAAATCTCTAGCTGGAAAATCGATATGGAAATTGTGTCGAAGACCACACTGATCCACCCAACCATAGACCAACCTCTGATCCCCCCCAAGCTAAGATGACTTTGCCGAAACTCAGTAACCTCTACTGATTCCCAATAATGTCTTTTTAACATTATTGTTCCCATAGATTTTTCTTGGGCAACGTCCTCCCTTCTAGGGATCCATTTTCCCTTTATCCTAGGCTTTCCTTTAGTTTTTTTCCTAAAAAGCCTGCTTTTATCTCCTACAACATTTTTCTCCGTATTATATATATATATATATAGATATATATCTATATTAGGAATTTTTAATTCAATCTGATTTACTTTCAAATTTGGGCAAGCCTCTTTTACTCCAGTGTTTTGTCTCCACAATCCCCAACTTTATTCTATAAATTTATTAATTTTACTACATAAATTATTCTTGATGATCAATTCATCACAGTTCATTAATCAAACATACTAATAATAATCTCATATAAAATTATTTGTTTCTAAAATAACGAGGGTCTTACATCTTCCCCCTCCCAAAAATATCACTCTCCTCAGTGTTTAACATCCCTTGCCTTTCACAAAAATAGTGTTGGGTACACTTCCTTTATAAGATCTTCTCATTCCCTGGTTGCCTCCTCAGGCGTTAAGTTCATCCACTGCACCTTAACCTGAGTGACGGCTCACTTTTGGAGCATGATTTCTTTCCGCTCCAAGATGTGAATTGGCTTGGGTAGGAAATCCCTTTCAAGTTCCACCTCTAATAGATTCCAATAAATCACATGAGAGTTCTCATGTACATACTTTTTTAATAGGGACATATGAAATACATTATGAAATTTAACATGACCAGGTAGAGCCAACCGGTATACTATTGGACCCACTCGATCCAAAATTTCAAACTACCAATAGAATTGGGGTGCTAATTCAGCACAAATACCTATTCTAAGAGTAATTCTCTGAGGGTGAACCCTAAAATATACATGCTCTTGAAATTTGAACTCCTTGTGTGTCCTCTTTTTTTTCTGTATAACTCTTTTGTCGATCTTGGGATATTTTAATATTTTGTTGAATTTTTCACACTGTGTACTCCATTTCCTGTAAAACATTCGTCCCAAGAATCAATCTATCCTTAGTTTGGCTCCAATTGAGTGGTGTATGGCATTTCCTACCATACATGGCTTCAAAGGGGCTCATTTTGATAGACATTTGATGGCGTTTGTTGTAGGAAAACTCAGCTAAATGCAAAAAATCTTCCCATTTTGTGGGCCTATCTATTACATACATATGGAGCAGGTCCTCCAAAATCTAATTATTCCTTTCATTTTGTCCATCCATCTGAGGGTGGTATGTAGTACTAAAATTCAACTTAGTTCCCAATCCCCCAAACAAGGTCTTCTAGAAGTTGAAGGTAAATTTTGTATCCCTACACAAAACTATCATTTTTGGTATGCCATGGAGTTTGAAAATGTACTAGTATTAGCAACTTGTGCATTCCCAAAGGTAGACTCTACCAGTGTAGAGTGTGTTTCTTTAGTCAGTGTGTCTACCACTACCATAATGGAATCATGTTGATACTTGGTCCTTGGCAACCTAGTTATAAAAAAATGGAGATCACCTCCCACTTCCATTCTAGAATGGGTAGCGGATTTAGTAATCTCGCCGAATGTTAGTGCTCCACTTTCACTTGTTGAAAATCCATGAATTTTGCTAAATAATCTTCTACCTCCTTATTCATACCTGGCCAAAAAAGTTGTTTCCTTAAGGCTGTTATCATTTTCTAGTATCCGAGGTGACCAGCATATGGTCTCTTGTTGTGCTCATCCAAAAACATTTGTTTCCGTACTACCACATTGGGAATATACAATCTTTCTTGATAACTAATTAGACCTTTCGGGTTTAAAGCATACCCCAAAATTTCTTCAGGTTGCATTTTCAGCTGCGTTTCTTGATACCGATGGTTTTGTTGCACTGCTAGCTGCACCTGTTCTTCAAAATCTCTCTTTATGTTGTTTCTTGTGCTTTCTACCAAGAAATGTGCATGCCTACTTAGTGCATCAACAATCTTGTTTTTTTCCCTTAATATGTTTTATTTCAAATTCAAATTCACTAAGGAATGTTAACCATCTTACATGTCTTTCGTTTAGATTAGGTTGGCTAAATAAATACTTTAGGTTGATATGGTCAGTTACTAAAACATGTTTTTCCCTAGTAGGTAATGCCTCCACATTTGCAAGGCATGTATTACAAAAGCTAGTTCCAGGTCATATATAGCATAGTTTTGTTCATGTGTTTCAGTTTTCTTGAGTCATAAGGTATGACAACATTTTCTTACAGTAGCACACCCCCCAATCCTTCTATAAAAACATTTGTGCACATCGTAAACCCTTATTTGGATGTTCTATATTTAAAATAGGAGATATTGTCAACATTTGCTTCAGTTTGTTGAAGCTCTCCTAGCATTTGTCCGTCCATTCAAACTTTACTCCCTTCTTCTGTAGGGAGGTGATGGGGTAAGCTAGTTGTGAAAACCCCTCCACAAATCTGAGGTAGTACCCAACAAATCCCCATAAAGGAGCGAAATGATGATACATCTTCTGGTATTGGCCAATTCATATTGTCTTTAACTTTCTCAGGGTCTACTACCAATCCTTCTTGGAGATAATATGTCCAAAGTACTAAATTTTGGGTTTGTAGAAATCACACTTACTAATTTTCACAAAAATTTGATGCTCCCTTAATGTTTGTAACACCAATATGAGATTCTCTTGGTGTTCTTCTTCATTTTTGGAGTAAACTAGGATGTCATCAATGATAACTAATATAAATAACTCAAGATATTTGTCGAGCACACTATTCATTAGACACATGAAGGTTGGAGGTGCATTAGTGAGACTGAAAAGGTAGAACCATAAATTCATAATGACCATAATGATTTCTAAAACTATTTTATAAATATCCTAATCTTTTATGCGTCACTCGTGATAACAAATTCACAAATTAATATTTGAAAAAATAGTTTCCCCCCTAAATTGGTCAAACACATCGTCAAATTGAGGTACGAGATACCTGTTCTTAATGGTTAATTTATCCAGTTGACGATAATCAATGCACATTCTGAATGTGCCATATTTCATTTTAAAAAAAAGTACAGGAGTGCCCCATGGTGAAACACTAGTCCTAGTATAACCCTTATGCAGCAGTTCTTGTAACTGCATCTTTAATTCTAGAAGCTTCGGAGTACTCATTCAATATGGAGCTCTAGACATAGGGACAACACCCGGTACTAATTCAATGGTAAAATCTATTTCTCGATGAGGGGATAATCCCGGAATTTATTCCAGAAACACATATGGAAATTATTGAATGACTGGTAGTGTGTCTAGAATTTCTTTTTTTGTTAGTTGATCATTGGTTTCTGCTTACACCATGTACAATTGGCATCCTTTTCTTGCACTTATTTTCAACTTCAAAGTTGAAATTTGCCTGACAAACACTGATTTTTCCTTTCCCTTAATTATCCTAGTGTGTCCATTATGATTAGCACATGTAACCATTTTTTATAGATAGTTTATAACAATTGCTTGCTTTTCTAGCTAGTCCATGCCTATTAGCAGATCATACGATCCTAAAGGAATGCTATGTAAATTTTCTACTATAGGATACCCATTTAAATTCAATAGAGATTGTTTTACTTGACTGGTTACCTTCCTCTTGGACTCATTTCTAATTAGACCAACCATGCATTTCTGAATTTTTCTATTTTCAATTTACACTTTTCAATAATTTGGGGGCTGATGTAACTTAAACTAACCCCTAGATTAAGTAAAATAGATCCAAGTTGGTTGAGTATAGTACCTTCAAATTCAAGCATAGTAGACTCATGCTCACTTGTCTGTCCTCCAAGTTTGCGGTGATTCTAGGAATATTTCAGTTAATATCATTCACAATAGTTGTCTCATGAATAGCCTGAATGTTCTGGACAAACTTGGGATTATGCAGGCAGTCCCTCAGCAAATATGGCTCTTCGTAGCCCCAACATTTCAACAATTCCCTTCCTTTTTCTTATTATTCATTTATGTGGTTTTTGAACACATATATGACTGTGCAGGGGGTGCACTTCCTTTGGTAAATTTCTTCCTTTGATGATCCTTACTGAAATTCTTGAGGTAGTAAGGTTTTTGTCTTTTCATGCTCCCTCCCACCTTGGCGCTTTCTTTACTTTTCCAAGATTTACCACTTTCACTTTAATCCTGAATTGCTGATAACATAATCTAGCCTTCCTCACCACTTCATCCATAGTCTTTAGATTATCAAACTCAATTCTCTTCTTGTATGAAACTGGTAAATAGTTTAAGAGCCGTTGTATTTTTTCCTTCTCCCCCTTATAATATGACACATATCGCATCAAGTTCATAAGCTTAGTCACAAATTCACCCATAGTCAGCTGTCCCAACCCTAATTCATGAAATTCCTTGGCCTAGTCATCATAGTAGTGTTCACTAAGATAATGTGAGTTGAATTATTTCTAGAATTCTTCCCAAGAAACCATCTTTTCTTTTGGCAGCTACACACTTTTCACCTCCTCCCACAAGAGGGTAGCTTTACCCTACAACTGATAAATAGCCAAGTGTGCTTTTATATTACTCTTGTACTCATACACTTGAAAATACTTAATCATGTTTAGCAACCACGCCTCAACATCCTCCTCTCTTTCCCCATCAAAAGTAGGGGGTTTGATCTTCCTAAACTCCCCTTGTAAATCCATTTGCTTCTTTCCCTTATGTGCATTTGGGAAGCTATGACCCGACTCCTCTCCACTTTCGGAATTTTCAGACTCCATCCCACTCTTCTTTCTCTTTAATCTTTCCTAATCTACACTTTTGTGGCTAGATTTCTCGGTCAAATCTCTAATCAGATTTTCCTACTCCTCACTCTCTTTCAGTAGTTTCTCATTGCTATTTGGAAGCTACACTAATTCCTGTTGTAGATTGCTTACCATATCCATGAGCTAGGAAGGTAATGAAGTGCTACCTTTCCCTAGCTCCGCATACAAATATTCAGTGCCAGTAATAACTAGAGGAGAGTTTTCCATTATTGCCCAGTACTCTGCTTCAACTCAGCGCCCTATGAAACAAACCAACTAATATCAGTAATTTACATTTACTACTCACCCTGTGCATTTAGTAACTAGTGGTGGTGTCTTTTCTCAAGCCCGGTGCAGTAACTGGGTTGTGATACCATTCTTCATATACCGACCTTCACTTAAATTTTTATTTTTATTTATTTGGTTAATACATGTGTGATAGTTCTTAACTGCAACACTGTTGGAAATTATTACTTATTGTATTCCTTCGATATTTTCTTTTATATATTTCACCATGTCCCTATTCCTCACATGATGCATTTATATTTCACATCTCCTAGCATTTGTATTTGGTGATAGCCATGACACAATTGCATCTAAAGTCTATGCATGGAGTTAGTATTATGGTTTTGTTTATTCCCCTTGTTTATTACCGTACACCTCCTCACTCAAGTTTCCACCTGGTTACCTCAATCATCGAGCCCTTTTCATTACATTCATGTTTCATGTACCCATAGGTGATTGAATTAATACACTAGGTTATATTTGGTTGGGGTTTTGTCAAGCCTATCACACGATTTAGATATAATGAGGCTCATTACGATATTGCCTCCCATGCCTTAACTGGACCTCACCCTGCATTACAATTTTCCTCCATTATACACCTCCTCCTACCAATTTGTTCCACATGACTTAGCCCACATGAATCAATATTAGGGCACATGGCCTCCATCCCTATCGAGGCGATAGGACTTCAACGACTCGAAATCTATGGTCTCACATCAACAGTGTCCCTCGCAACACTCAAACCCTATCCTTCCACCTTGTTCGTTATGCCTCATTTGGCTTGATGATTTGTCCAACGACTATGGTTGTTGCTGCACTGTCCACCAACTATTATTGTTACCGCTAACTATAGTCGAACCCACACCCAGTCACAGTGTTTTTTTTTTTCCTTTTGGTCGGAAAATTTCTGACCCACCCGACCTATCATCAGTACCTATTCATCCTTACCATAGCGAGTCGAACAAAGAAAACAATGAGAATCTACAGGTCCTTCTCACTCATCAAGGTAAACTCTTACTTAGATTTTCAGGTCAATGTTTATGTATTAATATCTATGTACAATGCTGAATCGACCTTTGTCTATGCAGATATTAGGTGTACGAGTTGCTTAAAGGATAGCATGGGGATTCATGACTCCTAATCATAACTACTCTCATTACTCTGAAACCACGGTGAATTCTTCCCTCCGTCCACAACTTTTCCTGGTAATTACTTCCTTCATATACCCACAAGTTTGTTCTTCACATTAGTGGTCTTCTTATTCCATTTGTTACGCAGGTTCAACCATATTCACAAAATCTTTGTTGAGCACCCATTATACAAGTATAGATATACTTCCTAAATTTATGTTATTGTGGCTAAGGGTTTACTTCTTATTAGTTATATATGTTCATTCTTATTACTTTCTAACTCCTTTGTCCTTATTTTTGAACTAGTGTAGGTACTCCACCATTCCTTTCCCCAAACCAAGGCGAAGTTTATCATGTTTACTCACATACTAATATTATACTCATCTCCCTCTAGGTTGGTTCATTTTCAGGGATCCCCCTCCTCATCAAAACGCCTTACTACCAATTGGAAATTAGGGATTGATGTTTTTATTACGGTTACTAGTTTCCTTAGTGTCTTTTTTTTTATTTTAACATAAGATGCACTCTTGGATCTGAGATTTGTGTATTGTTGGGGCACCATCAATATTATACCATGTTTCAAGGGTCTTTAGACTTCTCTATTGCATTTTAATTTTAAACAAGCCTCCTATAATAAGGCTAAAGTTGGTGAAGAACTTGTTATTAAACGCCAATTGTTTGATGTTGTTTTCCTCTGGCATTGCTATAGAACCCTCACTTATGAATGTACCATTTCCTAAATCCATGTACGAGAGAAGTTGACAATATTATGACATTATGATTATATTTAAATGACTTAGAGTGAAATTTACCTCTCTACTATTATATCTACTATCGAATACTTCTCGCTGACATTTATGCTATGGTTAACAATGTTAGAGTATTTTGCTTATCATTCAGTTATTAGGGAAACTACTCTTGTAGGCTAGTTTGCATTATCCACTCTTTTTGTGGTTCTTTTTGAGCAATTATATTGGTTAAAATGCGCACCTATGGTAAAGAAAGCATTTTTCTGCCTATGAAAGAATATTTGAATAATTTCTTAATAAACGATTAACTAGTTGTAGTAACTCTTAGTTTATTGTACAAAATATGTTTCAATGATTTTTGTTGCAATGAACAGTTCTACTGAATATTCCCAATTCTAGGTGTTTCTTTTACTACTTTCTTTCCTATCACTGTTTGATTGGAGTGTGACGCAAATCTTCTATGGGCATGGTCTGGGATTCACTTATTACTCTATTTGGCGAGTTGTCTGTAACATAATTGTTTCCCATCTTATTTCTATATTTACTTATTATTAAAACGGTTATCTCTCTGTGGCTGTAGATACAAGTGTGTGTTATGCTATGGAAACTCTATCCTGGAGTCATATGCTTCTAGCCATATCTTGCTCAAGACCAAAAAATTTCTGGGTGATTTGAACTTCCAGCTGTGAAACTCTACTATATCCTCTCATCGAGGAATCTCATCGCAGTAAAGGATAACCCCCCTTATTAATTATCTCCCTCATATTACCTGTCCACATGTAGCTGTGCATGTAGTCTCAACCCTATAATTCTTTGACATGTAATTATTGTGATTAGGTGTAAAAAAAAATCTCCATTTTTTTTTTACTTGATGGTGCATTTAATAACATAATTGACTTGTATAAAATTTTGCACAATAACTACTCTAACATAATAGTAAGGTTTCAATCTATGTTACATGCATTATAACAATACTCACAGAGATTATTACCGATTCAATAAACTAATATTACATTATGTTACATAAGAATTACAATATACTTAAGTGTATAGACTGCATAATGTCAAAATAACCAAATAACAGAATAAATAAATCTTCAACCAACAAATGGATATGGAAATTGTGTCGAAGACCACAATGATCCACCCAACCATAGACCAATGTTATGCTCTTAACCTGCAAATGATACCCAAATACAGAATATGCGAAGAAAAGAGACCCAGAATACAGAATAGCAATGAATTTATTATTCAGAGAGTAATGCTCACTTGCCTCTTCGAGGGGGCAACCTCCAATAGAGCAGAGCTCGATTACAAAATAAGACACGATGCTCCTCG
>APFE031086355.1:0-65606 GCA_000404065.3 Pinus taeda | reverse complement strand
TGTGACCTAAAATATTACGTAAAATTTAATAATATTACATTTTAATTAGTATTTCTCCCCACTGCTGACCACTATTTATTAGGTGGGGGTGGTCATAAAAATTGGGTATGACAATATTTTAATCATGAATATTTACCATGGATATTATTAACTTCTAAGTAGACATTTTTACAATACCATAGGCCAATACCATGGCTTATCAAAACCACATGCCCAAAAACAATAACTTATTTCAAAATAATTTTTTTTTTCTAATTTAATTTTATAACATTTTTAATTAAATCTAAGATAAAAAAGGTTATAATTACTCTTGAGGTATATCTAAACCCTCCATCCTCACTACTAGTAACAATATTTTCATAGAGATTAAATGAAGGTTCTAATAAATTAAAAAATGGGAATACTTTTATATATGCATATGTGAAATTTATATAATATAAATGATATTATAAAGAACTAGGATAGATGCATCTTAACCAAGGATCCAAGCAAAGTGATTAACAATGATAGAGGAAAGATAGTGTGTGATTCTTTTAATTTTGTTATTATTGTATTTTCTTTAACATGATTGATCCAAATATAGGTTTAATATTTTACAGCCAATTATGTTTTTATTAATTTAGATACTTTCTTAAATATGAGAGAGGAAATATTTCAATGTAGATGTTGATTTATAATTCTATTTAATACCTTGCACTAGATGCATTGAGAGATAGGGAAGAAGAGGGAGGTGGGAGAGAAGGGGGGCGAGAGGAGACGAGGGAAGAGAGTTATAATGAGAGGATAAAGATAAGGAAAGAAGGGTAAGAGAGGGACAATGAGACATAGATATGGAGGGGGGAGAGAGGAGGAGAGAGAGAAGAAGAGAGGGATGGAGATAGTGACAGAGTTGGAGGGTGTATAGAGAGTGTGTGTATGATGGGGAGAGAGATAGAGGGAGGTGGGAGAGAAGGGAAGAGAGAGGAAGGAAAAAGAGAGAGGACTTGAGAGAGAGGAGAGAGGGGGGGAGAGAGAGATGGAGTTGGAAGGGGAAGAAAGACATAAAGAGAGAAAGGTGGAGATGGAATGATAAGGGAGAGATGGAGAGTCAATTGGGGGGGCAAGGGAGAGAGAGAGAAGGCGAAGAGAGAGAGGGAGATGAAGAGGGAGGGAGAGAGAGATAGATAGATATGGAGAGAGAGTGTGTATGTTTTGTGGGTGAGAAGGAGATACAAGGGGAGATAGAGATATAGATGGGCTGGGGGAAGGGGTAGAAGAGAGAGGCAAAGAGAGGGAGGGAGGAAGAGGGATAGATGGGAGAGAGAGAGAGAGAGAGAGAGAGAGAGAGAGAGAGAGCGTGACATATGTTTAGGGGGTTGATATAGAGAGACAAATAAGGAGAGATGGAGCGAGGTATAAATATAGATAGTAGGGTGAGAGAGGAAAGAAGAGAAAGATAGAGAAATTTAGGGAGAGGCAGATAGAATGAGATGGGGGAGAGGGAGGGGAAGAGAGAGAAGGAGAGGTAAACACATAATGGAAGGTGGAGAGAGAGGGAAGAAGAAAGAGTCTTGCAGAGACAAATACAGACATAGAAGTTAGATCTAGAAAGTCATGAATATTTAATATTTTCAATGTGGTTGTTGATTTCTAATGGTATTTGATCACATGTACTATATGTATTGATTTAGTGTAGATGTCGATATATAATTCTATTTAATACCTTACACTATATGCATTGATTTCAGTGTTGATGTTGATTTCTACTCCTATTTGATTGCTTTCACACAATGCATTGGTTTTAATGTAGATATTGATTTCTAATCCTATTTTATCGCTTGCACTAGATGCATTGACTCCCGTTTAGATGTCGATTTCTAATCATATTTAATATCTTACACTAGATGCATTCATCTCAACATAGTTGTTTATTTCTACTCATATTTGATTGCTTGCACTAGATGCATTGGTTTCAGTGTAGATATTGATTTCTAATCCTATTTGATTGTTTGCGCTAGATGCATTGACTTTAGTATAGATGTTGATTTCTAATCCTATTTGATTGTTTGCACTAGATGCAATGAATTTAGTGTAGATTTTAATTTCTGATTTGATGCAACAAGATGTATGATGTACATTAATTTCAAATTAATTAGATTAAGAGTGTGCATTGATTTCAGTGTAAGACATCTCTACCTCATCCATCTATATCTCTATCTCTCATTGTCTCTCCTTCTTTATCTCTCTGTCTCAGCCCCTAAAGGGGAAGGCATCCACATGACGGTTTATTTTCAAGTTTTGGAGGCATCAAGTAGCCTAAGAGGCGAGAAAAAACATCTAAACCATTAAGTGCTACACTTATCCTTTTATGAAG
This sequence comes from Pinus taeda, assembly GCA_000404065.3. Taxonomy (NCBI): domain Eukaryota; kingdom Viridiplantae; phylum Streptophyta; class Pinopsida; order Pinales; family Pinaceae; genus Pinus; species Pinus taeda. The sequence goes on along the minus strand of APFE031086355.1, from coordinate 63,253 downwards.
AAGTTGGATTTTGCGCAATGTTGACGTCGCGCTTCCAAACATGCTTCTTTTGAGAGAGTTTACCTGGCCAAAATTTCATGTATTTTTTTTTTAATGGTTGTAGTAATTGTAATAAAATAACACAGTGGTTCTGCAGGGTTTTTTATATTATCATTTTCACTTTGCATTCAAAATCATAGTGATGTAGACCAAGGATCAAGGTAAAAGTTAAATCCAATGCTATTATATTGTTTGAATCTTGGTCTTGAGATTAACAATGGTAATATTGATGCCATTTTTAGCACAAGTTCCTAGAACACCAATTCAAAAGTACACTGACAATAAATTGAAAATCTCCACAAGACCAAAGGAAATATGTTCCATGGAGACATCAAGAAATGTAGCAATAATAAATGGAGAAAATGAAATTTGTCAAAGGCTGGTAAAGATAATTCGAATGTTGGGCATGTCACTTTGCTAGTTTTATGGAGGACTAGGTTTTTTCTTGTTTATGAGCTCAAGGGTTTCATATTGGCTAGAGTATGCCACAATTGCATATATGGGTGTCAAATGTTCAAAAGGAATATAGATTTTTCCGAGGAGTTTAAATGCAGACATCACACAAGCATGTTCACAGGATGATATGAAAGCCAAATAAAGTAAAGTGGTGATCACATTGCACTTTTACTTTTACTAATAAGTTTTGAAGAAAATTCATGTTGGTATTACAAATTTATAGAGGTCTCGTTTGAATAACTATGTTAGGCCCCTATACTACTAGTGTAACCCCTTATTGTTATTAGTAAAACCCCCTTATTATATTGTTGTACCCATGTAGTCCCCATATTGTTACTATTGTGCCCCATAGAAGCCCACTATTGTTATTATTGTGCCCTTATATTATTATTGTTATGTCGGTTGTGATTATATTGTGACCCCTTAGACTCCTACATATAGAAAGGAGGTCTTTTCATTGGTATCATTGAATAATTGTTCATTTGTGTAATGTAAAGGAGGTTTCCCCCTCGAAGAGGCTGAATTATAAGGCATCGATATATCTTTTCTATCTTTTTGTGATCAGGTTTCATAACATTTGGTATCAGAGCTTTGGATTCTAGGGTTTCTCTGCTCCAAACAGGTCATTGTGGCATTTGTGCTATAACTTTTTTCTTTTGCGATGTTTCAGTTGCTAAAAGAAAAACCCATTTGGGTTGAAATCATTCTGAACCCTGGGTCTAAATTTCAGAGCTTTTTGCGCTATATTTATGGAGATATGATCTAAGGAAGTTGGCCTTTTTGCAGCCTTCTAAATTACATTCCAAACAAGTGACCTGGGGAAAATCGTCATATCTTTTGTTTTAAGCATCATATTGAAATTTCGTAAGAAGTTATAGAAAGAGGACAGACTATAGTTTCCTGTATATATTTCTCAGATTTGAAGGTCAAAACAGTGACACGTGGCACTTCATACAAGTTCACTCTTTTGAAAATGTATATAATCAGGTCATCTTGGGAGATTATGCATAAATCTTTCTTGGAGAATCCAATTTTGATCAGATTGGTGGCATTAGAAAGAGGACTTAGAGGACTATGGCAGGTCGCAATTTCAGAACTGGAAGATCTGAAGTTATAGAGTTACAATCATTTCAAGATCGAGCTCCTAAAATCAAGAAAAGGTGATATGAGGAAGTTTGATGGCAAGGATCTGGTAAATTGGATACTACAGATGGAGAAATATTTTGATCTACATGGTGTACCACTATTACAAAAGGTATGTATTGCATCTTCGTATTTAGAACTGGATCAATTTTTATGGTATAAAGGGCTTTGTTCTCGTGAGAAACTTGTTACGTGGTCAATTTTCACGAAGGAAATTATAGCACATTATGAGAATACAAAGAGCAACACCTTCTTTAGAGCAACACCACAACAATTGGAAAAAAAAGAAAAGAGAAAAAGGGCTTTGTTACAAAGTGGAAAGCAAAATTATGGCAACAAGGAATTCTATCCCTCACAACTATAAATATGGAAGTGTTTTTTCTCCTAGCCTTCCACAACCTACAAGGGTTACACTACAATAATTGGAAGAAAAAATAGAAAAGGGGCTTTGTTACAATTGTGATAGAAAATGCACTAAAGGTCATAAGCGTGATGAGAAGAAATTATTTTACATAGAGTATGAAGTGGAGGAAGAAAAGGATGAAGAAACATCAAAAGAATAGGATATACGCCAGGACACAACCCCAGAGAAAGAAGAAATGAATCCAACCATATCTTGTAAAGCATTGGCAAGAATTACCACTCCTTAAACTATCAATATAGAAGGACATATCAAGAAGAAAAATGTTCAAGAAGTGAAAGATCACATTAAGCATCAAGAAATGAATCTGAACGTATCTTGTAAAGAATTGGAAGAAATTACCACTCCTCAAACTCTCAAGATAGAAGGACATATCAAGAAGAAAAAGGTTCAAGCAGTGAAAGATCACATTGAGCATCAACAACAAGTTCTCCAACTTTTAAAGGATAACGCCACTTTGGTGCAAAATCGAATGAAACAATAGGTAGATCAACATCATAGTGAAATTTTTTTTGATGTAGGTGATTGGGTATTTTTACTACTACATCTCAAGCAAGATATTATGAGAAGGAAATGTTGGCAATACTACCTGCACTTCAGAAATGGTGACCTTACCGAATGGGAAGACACTTCAAGGTAAATATGGATCATGATAGTCTTAAATACTTTTTAGAACAACTATTATCTTTAGAAGAACAAAAAAAATGGGTCACAAATATGTTGGGTTATGACTTTGACATCATCTATAGAAAAGGGAAGAAAAATTTTGTTTCAGATGCACTCTTAAGAAAGGATGAGGATGTGGAAGCATTATTTTGTGCTATTTCTATTATTCAACCAGATTGGATAAACGAAGCAAGGGATGAATGGAAGAAGGACGATGAAGTATGGCCACTACATTCAAAAGTTGCAGAAGGTCCCAATTCAAACAATATCGCCAGAACTTGAAGAGGAAGGAAAAATCATATTGGAACCCAACAGTTACGAAATCGATCAATTTCAGAGTATCTCATCAAGTGGAAGAATTTACCGACTGAAGATTCCACATGGGAGGACAAGAATTTTATACAGAAGCATCAAGAACTACTCAAGTGTTGAGGACAACACTTTTTGAAGGAGAGGGTCATGTTAGGCCCCTATACTACTAGTTTAACCCCTTATTGTTATTAGTACAACCCCTTTATTATATTGTTGTACCCATGTAGTCCCCATATTGTTAGTATTGTGCCCCATAGAAGCCCACTATTGTTATTATTGTGCCCTTATATTATTATTGTTATTGAGTATAAATGGCCTAGCCCAGGGAATTTAAAGGAACATTTTTTTAGGCATCTGTTGAAGTATGTAACAAGCTCTAAATTTGTTGGAGTAGATTGAGAAAAAGAAACGAAGGTGAAATTCTATGGCATGAATAACAAATACCAAGGGTGAAAAGGTCGAGTATGTTTTCGGAACTTTAGCAGTAGAATGAGCTCACTGTTGTACAAATTTTCTAGGGTTATTGGCATATCCCTGCTATGCGTCGTATGCATTAACATGATTTTGAGAGTAGCTAAAACTTCTTTAAGAATTAACACCTGATTTGAATGTTGGAAGGTGTTCATGAAATTAAGGGCTACCTTGGGTTAAACTCATTTGTCGAAAATCATTATCAAAATATTCCTATGTTAACAACAACTCTGTGATGAATGGATTATAGTGACAATTGTGTTATTCTTGTACTTGGCTGAGTATACAAAGAGGATCAATGACATAAATAAGGCTAATTTGAAGCAGCTTTAGATAATTAGAAGAGGTCATATTTGATTGAGGAGTTGAGGTCTGAATTGGAGCAAGTTTGAAGGCATATCTGAAGGTGAAATTTTCAAATTTTGAAGAATACCATACATAAATTGGAATTATACCCCATAAGGTTGTAGCCTATTTCCTATTAGTGTAGGAAAACCCAAAGAAGGTGGTGCCCCCTATTATTTGTAGCTAACGAAATCCTAGGGGTTTGTAGCCTCCTTTGAGTGGCTGCTCATAAATCTTGGAGATTTTTATCTCCTCATGTATATGTAATTGATTATGGTTTTATTAGTATATTCTCATTATTGAGGTTCCATGTATATTTGATGTACTCTTGTTGATGATCTCTTACATACTAACTTATTTACTACTAATGAAATAATTTTTCTTAAAGGTACTCGAATTTGATTCACCCCCTTCTCAGTATTGTTGATATTTCCAATACCACATACTCCATATACACTAGATACTACTGTGAAAACTCACACTTCTTGAGATTTTCTACTAATTGGTGCTCTTTAATCTCTCTAGCGCTTGTGTCAAATGTGAGATATGCTCCTCCTAAGTAGCACTATTTACGAATATATCCTCCAAAAAGAAAATAAAAAATGAATCTATAAAATGTAACAATCACAAGTGACCTTGCATGGTGGAAGAAAAGAGAGATGAGAGAGTAGGAGATCTTATCAAGTTGTTGCTCGAGGATGCACTAGTGTGATAGAGGAATGATATGACAAGAAATTTCACCGAGATCCTTTGACAACTAGAAACAACAATCAAGGCCCCTTCAACAAGTATAAATTTTGGAGGCACAACAGCCTTGAAGGTACAAGTTAACTTTGGTATCCTATTATTTGAAGGCCAAAAATATGCAGACGCTTTACATAAATGGTTAAATTTGTTATAAGTGTATTACTCTATCCAATTTTTTTTCGACAATGAGAAGATCACCTTTGCACTACTAAAAATCGTTCTCAATGTAAAACATTAGTGGGAAGGTTACTGGGAGAGACACATCGGATATGAGTCTATGATGTCTTTGGCCACTTTTGTTGATGCCATTGAGGAGGAATTATACCCTATGGGGAACTATGAAGACCAATACATGAGATGGACAACTTTGTGATATGAGAGAGACCAGATGGTGCTAGAGTGCACCAATAATTTCCATATCTTGCACTCAAATCTAGGTATGAGATACTTCAAGTGGCACTTTATCTTGAAGTGTTATAGTGGCATATACAGGTACATCCAAATGGAGATGAATTTCTTAGACATCTTCTCATTGGGAGCCACTTATCAATATGTTGTCAAAATAAAGTAGAAACTAAAGTATAGGAATAAGCGTGAGTTCATGCATATAAATCTTCTACAATAGAAGTATATAAAAGTAAACCATCACTCACAGAACAACAAAAAAGAAAAGAGAGCTAACCTCAAGGAAACCAACCCAAGTCGTAGGTGAATAAGGGTAATGTGAACTCAAAAATGGACACTGGAAAGTAGTGAGTTCCATAAAAGTCCCTGGCAAAACTCTCATGAATGTTGCTCAAAACAATCATTGTTGGGGGAGCTTAAAGACAAGGAAATAGAATATGGATTTTATTTTGATTTAGAATAGCATAAAAAAAGCATATCATTAATGAAAAATCTAGTTCTACCATCAAAACCACAAATATGCAATCGAAAGAGCGAAAGGAGCTCGAAGATGGAGAGTGCCTCTTCCACTCGCAGATGTGGGTGAAGGGGATCCCACTCCATTTCCTCATTGATGGTAGGATCCAAAAGAACCTAATATCCCTGATGTGATCAAGATATTTAAGCTTCCAATAGTGCCACACCGCTGAGAAGACACCATTGTTTGGTTGAGCCATGGAATAAACATCTATGTTAGCAAAGAGTATCACCTATCCAATGACATCAAGCACTTTAAATATGAGGTACTATCTGATGTTTCCCCTCTTGAATTTTGTGATGTTATTTTACAAAAACCTTATATGTCGCAACTCCATGCTATATATGAGTCTCATCCTCATAGTGTCATTGTTTCTCTTAGAGGTCATCTCTACAGGATAACAAAGGTACTCTTAACTACTATAGTTTCATTGATCTCAACAAAATAGTGCCAAAATGTAATCTCTCAAACTACAAAGTTCATTCTCTTCAAGGTTCACCCAGATGGTGAAAGAAAAGTTGTTTTCTAAACTTTAGTAGTAGAATGAGCTCGTTGTTGTACAATTTTTCTAGGGTTATTAGTATATCCCTGCTATACGTAGTATGCATTAACATGATTTTGAGAGTAGCAAAACCTTCTTTAAAAATTAACACCTGATTTGAATGCTGGAAGGTGTTCATGAAATTAAGGGTTGCCTTGTGTTAAAATCATTTGTTGAAAATCATTATTAGAATATTCCTATGTTAACAACAACTCTGTGATCAAGGGATTATAGTGAAAATTGTGTTATTCTTGTACTTGGCTTAGTATAGACAAAGGATCAATGACATAAAGAAGGATAATTTGGAGTAGATCTAGATAATTAGAAGAAGTCGAATTTGACTGAGGAGTTGAGGTCTGATTTGGAGCAATTTTAAAGGCATATTTGAAGGTGAAATGTTGAAATTTTGAAGAAGACCATACACAAATTGGACTTCTACCCCATGAGGTTGTAGCCTCTTTCCTATTAGCGTGGGAAAACCCAAGGGAGTTGGTGCTCCCTATTAGTCGTACCTAACAAAATACCAGGGGTTTGTAGCCTCCTTTGAGTGGATGCTCGTAAATCTTGAAGTTTTTTATCCCCTCATGTATATGTAATTGATTATGGTTTTATTAGTATATTATCATTATTGAGGTTCCATGTATATTTGATGTACTCTTGTTGATGATCTCTTACATACTATATTATTGGCTGCTAATGAAGTAAATTTTTTGAAAGGTGCTCGATATTGATTCACCCCCCTTCTCAATATTGTAGATATTTCCAACATCACATACTCCATATACACCATATACTACTGTGAAAACTCACACTTCTTGAGGTTTTCCACTCGCTGGTGCTCTTTAATGTCTCTAGCACCTGTGTCAAATGTGAGATATACTCCTCCTAAGTAGCACTATTTACCAATATATCCTCCAAATAGAAAATAACAAATGAATATATAAAGGTAAAAATCACAAGTGGCCTCCCATTGTGGAAGAAAAAAGATATGAGGGAGTAGGAGATCTATCAAGTCGTTGCTCAAGGAAGCACTAGTGTGATAGAGGAATGATATGATGGGCAATTTCACCCAGATCCTTTGAAAACTAGCAACAACAATTGAGGTCGATTCAACAAGAAAAAGTTCTAGAGGACAACACCCTTCAAGCTACAAGTTAACTTTGACATCCTCTTATTTGAAGGCCAAAATATGCAGATGCTTTGGAGAAATGGTTAAATTTATTAAAGGTATATTACTCAATCCAAAAAAATCCTATAATGAGAAGTTTACCTTTGCACTACTGAAAGTCATTCTCCATGTAAAACATTAGTGGGAAGGTTACTAGGAGAGACACATCGAATATGAGTCTATGATGTCTTGGGCCACTTTTATTGATGCCATTGAGGAGGAATTATACCCTATAGCAAACTATAATGACGAGTACATGAGATGGACAACTTTGTGATATGAGAGGGACTAGAGGGTGCTAGAGTACACCAATAATTTCCATATCTTGCACTTAAATATGTGTATTAGATACTCTGAGTGGCTCTTTATCTTGAAGTGTTATAGTGGCCTATATAGGTACATCCAAAAGGAGATGGATTTCTTGGACATCTCCTCATTGGGAGCCACTTATCAATATGTTGTCAAAATAAAGCAGAATTAAAGTATATGAATAAGCGAGAGTTCATGTATACAAATCTTCCACAATAGAAGTCTGGAAAAGGAAACCATAACTCATAGAACAACAAAAAAGGAATAGAGAGCTAACCTCAAGGAAACCAACCAAGGTCATAGGTGAATAAGGGTAATGTGAACTCGAAAATGGACACAGGAAAGTGGTGTGAGTTCCACAAAAGTCCATGGCATAACTCTGATGAATGTTTCTCAAAAAAATCATTTTTGGGGGAGCTTAAAGACAAGGAAATAAAATTTGGCTTTTATTTTGATTTATAATAGGGTAATTGAAAGCATAGCATCAATAATAAACCTACTTCTACCATCAAAACCACAAATATCCAATCAAAAGAGCCAAAGGAGCTCGAATATGGAGAGGAACTCTTCCACTTATAGATGTGGGTGAAGGGGATCCCACTCCATTTCCTCATTGACAATAGTATCCAAAAGAACTAACATCACTGATGTGATCAAGAGATTGAAGCTTCCAATAATGCCACACCATTGAGTAGACACCATTATTTGGTTGAGCCATGGAATAAACATTTTTGTGAGCCAAGAGTATCGCATATCCAATGACATCAAGTGTTTTAATGATGAATTACTATGTGATATTTCCCCTCTTGAATTTTGTGATATTATTTTATGAAAACCTTATATGTGGAAACTCCATGCTATATATGAGTCTCGTCCTCCTAGTCTCATTGTTTCTCTTAGAGGTCATCTCTATAGGATAACAAAGGTATCCTTAACTACTATAGTTTCATTGATCTCAACAAAATAGTGCCAAAAGGTAATCTCTCAAACTACAAAGTTCATTCTCTTCAATATTCACTCAGAAGGTGAAAGAAAGGAAAGTTACCACAACCACCACAACCTCTGTAATAGGCCTATGTTCACAACATGTGGACAAGATTATATATATATATATATATATATATAATATATATTATATATATATATATAATATATTATAATATATATATATATTATATATATATATGCTTTTTAATCATATATATTATAATGCATCTTGACATTGAAATGTTTTAACTTAATATGTACATTGAAATATTTCTATTATTGCACCACAAAATATTTTATTTATCAACCACATTATTGACATTTTTTTGTAATTAATATATTTTTAAAGATGCAAGATGGCAAGAAGGGGGACGGTTTAATGTTCTCGGTCAAAAAAATGTCGTAGAGTACTCATGGGGTTTGGGAAAAATGACAAATAACCAGACAAATGCCTTTGATTAACTACAAGGAATGCTCCTTTCCATCTCTTAGAGTACTGATGGGGCTTGGGAAAGACGAAAAATAATAAAAAAATGCCTATGGCTTACTACAAGCCATGCTCCTTTCCATATGAAATCAGGTTTTCTCTCATATTGTGTTGGGGGACTTTCTAATTATCATTTAGCACATAGTTAAAGATTCATCTCTAAGAGATAATTTTTTGGATAATATGTTAAAATAGATCAAGAAGGAAACAAAATGTATCCTTATTATGAGTTATAAGCACATATTACGAGATAATAATAAGGAAGCCAATAGATTTTCCAATATGGGACGCAATCTGAAATTTGGTGAATTGATGGTTAATTTCCAATTAACACCATGCTTCATTCCTTCCTGATAGTTTCAATGACAATTTATGAGCCATCAATTTACATCATAAACTAAGAGTGTATATACTGTAAATATTACTTTATTTTGGGGCTCTATTGGAAGGTATTGACCTCCCAAAATCCCCCATTTATTTGCATGATTAGTGTACTTGTCGTAAGGATAATTTTGATTTTTATTAGGAAATATCAATATAAAGACTTAGAATTATCAATATGTATTTCTTGACGTAATTTCCATGAACTGACAATGGATTTTGATATTTTTCCATGAACTAGACATATTTTCATCTAATACAAAAAATCTTTTATTGTTATATATATACAAGGGACCACATGTTCACATTATTTTTTATTTATTTTTTATGATCAAATTATTTTTAAATAATTCACTTCATATATATAATATATATTATTATATAATATATATATATATATATATATTAATATTTATTTATGATTCAAATGATTTTTTTTTATTATAATATTTTTTTAAATGTCACATATTAATTTTATATCGATAATTAAATGAATTGTACATATCCCTCTTATTATTTTATTATTTTTATGAGGGATTTATTGATTTGTTTTTACCTTAATATTTTTTTATCTTTAGATATTTCTTTTACAACTTGAGTGGGCATAATGGTTAAGAGAATGTGTTTCCCCCTAAGAGGTTTAAAGTTCAAAACCAAAGGGGGGTAGAGTATGTATTCCTTCATAGAATTAACAAACAAATGGTTGCACGGAGGTGGGAGGGGGTAGAGTACGTATGCCTTTGTAGACTTAATAGTCAAATGGTTGCACGGAGGTGGGAGGGGGTAGGGTATGTATGCCTTTGTAAACTTAATAGTCAAATGGTTGTAGGACAGTGGGTGTCTGGGTTGGCCATGACCTTAAAATTGGATAATAATGTGACATGCTCTTAATTGGGTATTGGAATAAATTAATCAACATGGATATTTAAATAATTTATTTAAATGTGTATTAAAATATTTTAAATAATTATAAGAATTATATATCTTTCTCACATGCTCAAAATTGAACTACCCACCGATGGGATGTTATCATAAATTGTGTGAGGTTTGACACCCCATGGGAAAGTTTGATTCTCCCAAAGGTGGATTTCATATATATATGAGTGAGGGTCAATACAACAATATTCATAGGAATACAACCATACTTCTCATCATCGTATCCTTGCAAGGAATTGTGGGTGGGGGGATAACAACCATTCTTCCCAAATGCTTGAGATAACGCCGCCCCCCCCGCCCTCTCTCTCTCTCTCTCTCTATATATATATATATATATAACCTGGGTATGGAGGTAACACTATTTTTCCAAACCACCAGGGAGATAACAACTATTCTTCCAAACCACTTGAGATGACCCATATATATATATATTATATATATACATTCCTTTTTAACCATATACAATATTGAAATATTTAACTTAAAATGAACATTAAATATCTTATTCATGCACAACATAAATATTTTATTTATGGATGACATTGTTCACACAATCAAAAGAAAAAAATGTAAGATATATTTTATTTTTAGTTACTTTATCTCTTCTTAAAATTGATATAAAATCATTTGTTTGGGTGACTAAGGATGCTATCACGATGACTAATTTCTTTAATTTTTAATTACTTTATCTCCTTTTAAAATGGATATTAAATTACTATTTTGTTTTGTGACTAAGGATGCTCACATCGCCAGTGGCCTCAGTACTCCCCCAATGGTGGATTCCATCCCCAAACCCTCCACATGATGTTCGAATAGAAGTCGTGGTGGGGACTAAATGCCACACAAACCAAGTGGTTCACACCCCATAGGTGATATAGTGGTTTGTGCCTCACATGTGATATAAAATTATGTTTTTATTTTTTGTTGGGTAAAAGGATCCTTCAATTAATCACAATAATCTACATATAGCTTAAATTTCCAAAAGAGGATTGAAATCCAAGAGATATTTGAAATTAAAAGGCTTTATACTAAGAGAATACGATAAGAAACCTAATAATATGATCATAACAACATAGAAACTCATTAAGGATTCAATATTTCAAAGCAGGAAATGCCTATGACATTTGCATGACTTTCCTTCAATTGACTAATTGTTCATCGTCTTCTTAGATTTGTGCTTTATTGATCTTACAACATAGTATTTTGGTTTCTTTGTCTTGCCTAGAGACCACCTTGAAATCCGTCATTTGAACTCCAAGACTGGACTGTGAGGAACTTGAGCCTAATTACTTGCTTTGAGGATAAACCTTATACATAACCCTAGCTTCATAAGTTGGCTTGTTCATAACCTTTTTTCCATGACATGCTTTTGCAAGGAAAATTAGTCATGGGTTTTCTAGATCCATATCTGCTGGTTGGAATTTTGCTTCAGCTTCTTTCGAAGGGGATTTAATCATCTCCTATGGAATGGATTTTATTGATGCTCTTCAAGAGAATTTTGCATGTCCTATATAGGGTTTTGGGATTTACTTTCTGCTGATTGCATACTTGATTGAATGCTAAATTTCCATGGAGACTACTTCAATGAGGAGAGGGATTCAAACCTATTTTCAGTTGTAGGGATGTGGTAAAGATTTGAGATACCATAGGGTCTGAAATTTCTTATTTTTTAAGGTATCTTTAATGATTCAATTGGCTATTTCTGAAAGAGGTTATCTTCAAATGTTTCCTTGATATTCATTAGATAATCGCTAAAAAGATGCTTATATTTATGAAAACATTTTCATCTAAAGGGAACTTAATCATAATATGGAGACTACTTCCAAACACTACCTTGATAGTAAATATCTATGGAGGTTGGAAGATGCTAGGAGATATTAATATAAACATAGATTTGTGCATATGAAGTGTGGCTCTCTCTTGGTAACCTTTGATACTTTGAAAAAGTTTTTAATGGAATTAATAATGCCTTCAATTGTTTCCTCCTCCCAATATTCTTTGCGGAGAGAAAAGAGGCAAACGTACACTGGGGCTCTAAGAAAATTCCCCCTTCTCTAGATTATACTGCTCCTTCCAAACTCACATGAAGAGCTCTACATTGTTGAAAAAACATAACCCTCCTCAAAAACCCTTGATCTATCTTCTAAGCTAGAGAAAATGACTGTAAAAAAATCCTTGGCCCATAACTCCAATTCTATTTATTCCTGTGTGTTCCATTTATTTCAGATCCCCTAATCAAAGACTTTTCTAGGTGCCATAATCTAATAATTTGTAGATCAGAGTGTGTTCTTGCATATATTAGATATATTCTTCAATCTTACTAGATTTAACCTCGTATTTGGGGTCTTGCACTACTTTTAACAGACAATGCCTGGATTTATAACTTACCACAATGCACCCAATGGAGGGTTTGATGTGAACCTAGAAACCACACTTCGTCCACATGATATACGAAATGGATTTCGAATATGAGGAGATTGACGGGAATACCAATAGTTTCAGACTCATTATGAACTACCAAAACCATCTGGCTAAATGAGGGAAAAATGGCCCCCCTTATGGAGCAAAGCATAGATGGCTACATAGAATAAACCCTGGAATTTGTAGAGTTGAAAACTCAATATGAAATTATGTTACTTCCAGTTCGAAATATTTTATCTATGACTAAGAAAGAGAGTGAAATATTGGGTTGTATGTTACTTCCATTTTGAAATATTTTATTTATGGTTGAGATGGGTTGTATGTTACTTCCACTTAGAAATATTTTATTAGAGTGAGAGTGAAATAATTTTACCACATCTCCTTCAAACTAGGTTGTAATATCAACAAAGAAGCAAACACAATGAGAGTGAGATTATTGATATTTTATAATACTTTTAATTAAAATAACAATTTTTATTTTTTATTATACCCCAAGTTTCTTTTTAATTTATAAACTATTTTATTTTTATTTTAAAAAGGATATATGTGGACTCCACGTTGAGCATAGAAAAAATTACTTCTCCCTCATACTAGGTTGTAAAATATGCCTCTCGAAGTAATAAGGACCGATAGAGATTCACTTTAGATGTATGAGGATTGTAGAATGAGCCTCTCGAAGAAATAAGGACTAATATTTCGAGGTACAAATCTTTTATCAAGTTTTGTACTCAAATTACTTTATTTATTATTTATATTACTTCTTACTACATTTTAATTGAGTAGACATTATGTTTTTTTATTTATTATTTATTATTTGACCTAATACTTCATCTAAAGCATTCCTACAACATCCCTATACTAGATTAAAGAGGACATAAGCCCATCCCATACTAGATTAGAGAGGACATAAGCCCAATAAACATAAGTGTAAAATATTTTTTAATATTATACATATTTTTTAATAAAAACCTACTAAATATCCAATATCATTAGTTACAATTAATTGAAATAATCCTTTCCACTTTTACTTAAATCTCATGACCATGACATTTATAGTTGGCATCCCTAATAAGTTTATGGAAGCTCATGACCAAAATATAATAAATGCTTTATTGCATTTATAGTTGGCATCAGTAATAAGTTTAGCAATGAAATTCAAATGACACTACCCACATTTATGGATAGTACTTTTAATAAAGCTAATGATACATCTAAAAGCTTTAAACTAAACATATATTCATAGAAAATTAGCTAAATACTTATTAACATTAATAATAACTAATTAGAATAACCGCAATAATAACTTAAAAGCCTAACTAAAATAATAACTTAAAAATGTAAAAAATCATACCTTTATATTATATGAATGACAAACATATATGTCAATTGGAATTATCATCACATAAGTGACTGAACAAATGAATAATATGATTCGTTAAAGTAATCCTAGTTTAGATTAGGAAATAATTATAAATATATAATAAAAAACACACTAAAGTAATTACGTATTTCATAACGATTCAAACAAATATCTCTAAACATAATAGAGTTAGTAACATATAACTTTAAATTTGAATTGGATTTTATATTATTTTATATAAAAGTTTTTAATTAATTTATATTTTATTAATATTTTGTAATTTTATAATTTTTAAATATTAAATTATAAAACGTAAGTTTCAAAATTGTAATTATATATAGAAATACTTAAAAATTAATTATTAAATAAAAAAAATATATTATATAAAAATCTATTTTTCTTATAATACTTTTTATATTATAAATCAGATTTATATATGAGATTTATATTTTATTATTTAGTAATTATAGTATTAACAAAAGGGGAGATTATGGGCCAACATCGTTCTAAAATTTGTGCATGAAAATATACTTGCCAAAAAATTGTTCTTGCCACTATAGTTATTCCTTATACACAAAAGGATTGCCACAAGTACACAACAGAAGGAATCAAGAATCAAACGATACTTGCAAGGAAACATAAAATAGTTTTATGCAGACGACCAGACCAACTAAAATAAAAAAAACTTCAACAACCACCATCAACCTCGACCGTTGCTTGATGAATTAGCTCCGCGATGACAATAATATTTTATTTTCCTCAGCAGAACTGGGTATGGAACCACCCTGTCCAAATCCAACGCTTCCAGTGATGAAGTTTTCCATTAACGTGACCCAAGCATTGAGGGAGGATAGCTCTTGGTGTAGCTCATTCAAAGAGAGTTTCCTAGAGAACTGGAAGGACTGTCACTGCGTCTCTGGAAGGTCTTGGTCGAGTGCAAAACTATATCAAATACCAGAACTTCATTTTCATGCTCCAGAGGCTTTGGGGGGTCGGCCATGGACAAAGAATGGCACTCAGAGCTGGAAACAGACACACAAAGACCAAATTAAGCAGCCTTCAGAATTTGGATAAGGCCACACTCCATGCATTATAGAGGGAGCCCGAATCGGTAATAAATAAACTAGTTACTACATAGAGACGCAGACACAAACAGAACTGAAATGTGAGATCTAAATCGAAGGTAAAGATTTATAATAGTTAATGTTGGATAAAAGAATGATTTATTTCTTATTATCACGATAATTATAAGAAATTAGAGATAGTTTAAACCATCTTGAGATAGTTTAATTTTCTATTAAATTTAAACTTAAGACCCACGCATACACCTTAACGGTTAATTTGACATACACCTTGACCAATAATGTGAAAAATGAAACAAACAACCATTAATGTAAATAATATTTTTTATAAATATATCCAATTCAATACATTGATATCAAGCACCCTGCATTGTCCATAGTACACAAATCCCCTAGGACCACTGGTAACATTAACGTACATTAAGTTTTAAATGTAAAGTACACTTCAACGGAGGAAAACGCCATAATCCACACAATCAAATTCATTCATATATTTTTTTCAGAAATATGCCTCTAATGTGCAGATCACAAGATGCTCAGAAGGAATAAAGAGAGACAAAAAAAATATAAAATACAAAATATGCAAATGGTCCTGGGAAAAACAGATATAAGAAAAAAAAAGCCAGCCGATATATGAAACGAAATGCCACCAGATATATGATAACAAGATGCCACAAAAAGGAAAATTCATTCATATATATATATACATGTCACGGTAAAATCCCATTCAATACATTGACATCAATTACCCATTACCCTGCAATGTTCAGAGTACATAAATCCCCGAAGAATAATAAATGGATTTTTCAATCTATTGTACACAACTCTTCAAAATAAAGGCGTTACATATTCAGTCAATTTGGAGGTCTATCGATGATGCTAAAATCGCTAACTGCGCAGGTTGGCTGCCTTATTTCCCACCAACTACTCCATTGTGGATTAACAATATGTAGAAGAATTGGGTTGCCGTCAGAACAATAAGGAATACCTCCATTGTTTCCTGCATCACCACCCATAACAGCCGTGGCCAAATGTACACAAATTTCTAGTCTCATTAATAAAAACATCTAGCAACTAATTCAAGCTAATTTTCCTACCGGCATTTAACAATAGGTACACAGCTCTTACCAGGCGTGAGTTCCTGCCCTGCAAATGAATTTCCTTGCATGCCA
Organism: Pinus taeda; assembly: GCA_000404065.3. Lineage (NCBI taxonomy): Eukaryota > Viridiplantae > Streptophyta > Pinopsida > Pinales > Pinaceae > Pinus > Pinus taeda. The sequence goes on along the minus strand of APFE031086355.1, from coordinate 46,887 downwards.
CCCTGCACAAGCGCATTAATACCAGTCATGTGTTGATGAAGATAGATAGCTAAACAGGTCTGGTGCTGCAATATCTGCCGGATATACATATACACATACATTTTGATGCATTAAATTCAATATATGTGAATATATACGTATATCCCCTAATTGATAATATTTTTGGTGATATTGTTTCAAATTCAAGATTGTACAGCCTGAATATATATTACATTTAATGCCATGCTTCTCATTGATTATTAATTAATGAACATAATTATAAGTAATTTGAAAATTATAACAAATATCTCACTTCAAAATTTTCTATATATATATATCAAATGTTTTACATATACGTGCATCCTAATCACTTTGTACCGTAGGCAATGATATATTTTTTGACAGACCAAGGATTGTCTCTCCTACACAAGGGACAAGACAAAACAAAAAATTCTCTAACACATTAAAAAAAATTAAAGACATGAAGCGCTACATGCCATCAAAGAAAACAAAAAAAAAAGGTCTATAGAGGTATCAAAGCGAAAAACAGGTCATGCCCTTGTAGGGAAAAAAGGAGGCCCAAGCGGAAACAGAGAGAGTCAGCGAAACTCAAAGGAGCCCAGGCTTCAAATGGAACCATCCATTATCTGTTCAAAATGCATATAACTAAGCAAAAGAGATAGAACATGTTTTGAGAGGGCATCAACGTCAACGTTCTGCGATCTGAAGATGTGTTGAAAAGTGACCTCCGAGAAAGAGTTCCTTAAGGTCTCAAATGCTCTATGTTATGCCCTGAGGAATCGGGCGCTCCACACGACGGGCGGGCGATTCACACGACAGGCGGACACGCCTTCATTCGGCAAGGTGCATGACCCGGGCACCGGGCGAGGCACACAAAACACAAGTTGATGGTTGATGGGCACGCACATAATGGGCAGACGGCACAAGGGCGTCCCGCGCCCGAGAGGCGGACGCCCTGAACTAAGTCATCAACGGAACGAATTGACACAACCGGTGGAACGCTTGAATAAACAGCGCAGAGATTTATACAATAGATTGTCGGGGACTGTCACGTGGTTAAATCAGAGGATTGACACCTGGACAGTAGCATATGTAATTACGCAGGTTTATATGTGCGCTGGTGCACTGGGGTAAACAACGTAGAGGTATATGAGTGGCAGACTGTCTTAAAGCTTGTTAGAATCCGGCGAAATAGTTCGAAGGTGCTCTTGGTGTTCGGGTGAACAAAGAGGGTTGTACATAGTGTGTGCAGGTCGAATTATTGTAGTGAAGAAGGTTCTTCACACACAATCGCGGACTATGGATTTGTATGTCGGCTTTGGCACCAAACGGTCACATGGTAGGTGCGTACTTAAACTGCAAGGGACGGCGTGCGAAGTAAGATTGCCTTGCGAAGGTAATCAGGTCAAAGAAAAAGCTTGTACACGGCATTGTACACGCTGGTTAATTACGACCGGGGAGATTGTTATACTCACAGGTTATGCAGGTTTACCGAAGTGCACGAAGACCGTTCTTGGTAAAGTGTATACGGGGTGAAGAGGCGTTGTGCTTGGTTATATTAACATTAAGTGTGGCCGCGGATTTGTTCGGCACACTTGTCTGATTGTATTATTGAAAACAGATTCATAATATAATAATCCGAGGACGCAATCATTCGGGAGTTGCCCCTCCCATACAATTAAGTGTTAATGTTCGGATCTGCATTATATGATAATTGTATCAGTTAAGAATGTTGCTGTTATGATTGAACATGAATTATAATGGGATTATTGTTCAGTTGTGAAGATTTCGGATTGTATGATTATGGTTCGGTTTTATGAGTTTTATGATTACACTAATTCGGCTAGGCAGAATTAGGTGTTGTAAAGCGAAGGTGTAGTCCATATACGCTCTAATTGAGCGTACGGTGGTGCTGCACCCGTCCAATAAAAAGAAAAAAAATATTGGGGGTGTGACAGATGGTATCAGAGCTCGGTTGGAGCTGTTGAGCAGGTTGCTCGTGATAGTTGACAGGTGAGATAAGGTTATGGAGAACCACCGAGATCTTGTAACCTTTGAAGATTTGTGGCAGAGATGTTCAAGCATTGGCAAAGACGGGAGGCCCGCATAACCTTATATCAGCACGGTTAACGGAAGAAGTGGGGCTGTTGTCCACCATGGATGAATGGGAGATAGCCTCATGGAACTTGGCATTGGGTACCATACATGATGTACCTGTACAGATGGAAGGGCGCAGAGGACAGCTGGACTTCGTAGTGATAAACACTGAAGGCATTGATGTGATGCTTGGACGAGAAGGACTTCTTCAAATCAGCCAGACAATGGATGAAGTTGCAGGCCAAGAAGAGGAGGTCATATCAACCGAAGATGCTGAGGACGTGACTATCAGACTTGAAGACAAGCTGGAAACATGCAACTCATGGGCATGGATAGATGAGAGCACTCATACGGAGGGGCCATGTGATGAGGAAGACATGGTGAAGACCGAGCTTGAGTTTCATCAAGTTGAACCAGAGTCATACGGTTCGGCAGCATGGGTGAACACTCTGGATGATGAGAGCTCGATGGAGGCAAAACTTGAAGATGTTTAGGTTGAACCGGGATCGTGCTGCTTATCGACATGGATGAGTGAGGGCACTTGCATGGAAGAACAAGGCATGACAAGTTTGGGAGAAGACGAAGGGAAGGAGAATCCCCGCATTCGTGACGAGCTTGCGGTCTTGGAGAAGAACGTTGAAGATGAACTTCTTCAACCAGATTGGACAATGGGGCAAGATCAGGTTGCAGGTTGCATGACTGATGATGTTGCAGACGTGACTACGGCCGAGGATGGACTTGAACTTGATCAAGTTGAACCACAATCGGGCAGTGTGCGTACATGTATAGATGAAGGTACTCTTGTGGAGAGACCTCATGACGATGATACAAGTGTTTCACATGGGCATTTGGTGGATGGACCGGGTGCAGGGAGAGGCAAAATCAGCTTGCCTATGCTAAAGGGCATCTTACCATGGAGGTGCATGACGGGACTTTGTATGAAGAAGCAAGGGTTGACAGCGGTTGTAGGGCTTGTTGGGGTTACTTGTGACCGTATGGTGGAAGGTGCAAAGGCCCGCGACAAGGGTGGAACGTGATGATTGTTGTAGATGATGGGGTCATGCTTTAGCCACATGGCTAAAGTTCCCGGCATGACCTGTGGACATTCGAAGAGGGCACACGTTTGGTGAAGTAAGTGTGGGCACATAACTGAGATGTGTGACACTTGCTCATTTACACATACAGTTCGGTGGCCGAATGGAGATCATCGCGGATGAGGCTACATATTGGTTGATGGCAGAATTCGGTGGGAGACCGCCGGGACGGAATGTTGTCGGGACGACAACATCTTAGGGTGGGGGAGGATATTATGCCCTGAGGAATCGGGCGCTCCGCACGACGAGCGGGCGACCCACACGACGAGCGGGCGACCCACACGACGGGTGGACAGGCCTTCATCCGGCAAGGTGCACGACCTGGGCGCCGGGCGAGGCACACAAAACACAAGTTGATGGTTGATGGGCACGCACATAACGGGCGGACGGCACGAGGGCGTCCTACGCCCGAGAGGCAGACGCCCTGAACGAAGTCATCAACGGAACGAATTGACACAACCGGTGGGGCGCGGCAACACACGGGTAGCAGGGGCAGGTCATGCGACGACCGCCCTGAACACATACACAGGACGGAGGACCGATTGGTAGAGCGGGCGAAGTCCGAACGATGGGTGGAGGGCTGCACGAAGGTGTGCCCACCCGCCCGGGCAAACGATGTGCGAGTTAGCATGGCGTTGGCAGCAACAAAGCATCATGTGGGCGACATGGTTAAGAGATGTGACACATGTAAAGTACATTACATGGCTCATGAGCATATGAAAATATGCGTAAGAATGAGAATGTAATTAAATAATGTAACATGAACGAAACTTATATTATATGGAGATTGTATACACATATATATGTGTGTGGGAATTAATATAATATAAGGAATATATACGTGGACCTCACATGGATTAAAGGAGGGCGTATATGGATGGCCGACATACCTTATGGATAGATAATGTATGGAGGACCATTAAAATAATATAAATGGAATACGTGGACTTCACATATTATGGAGAGATAATGTATGGAGGTTTCATTAAAATAAAATACATGGGCACATATATAAAAGAGCATGTCGGCCATAATACATGCGGGGTGAGCACGCATAAATAAAACAAAGCCGACATAACTTATGTATGGGTATGTATGGATGGACATGGGCTTCATATGTGATTTGGAGGTCGGCTTTAAGTAAGGCAGTCCATCGAAATATGAAGGGGATGCGTATATATATGGGGGAGCATAAAGCTCATTCCCATCATCGAACTCACTTAGAGTCTCTCGCATAAACACAAGGAGAGCGAAGGATGTGCGTAGTTCTAATGCGCATGAAGCTAAGGGAAGTTTCGTAGATCCAAGCTCGGTTATGTGAGGAGTTGGCCCGGTAAAAGGGAGTGGTGCACAGTTTTGGCAGAAGTGGATGAGCGCTTTGGACGTCCGATTTGGGTCCTCGCTCATGCAACGAAGGAGCGGAGCTGCGTACAATTAAGGCTGTCTTAAAGCCTTGATGAATTCGGACGGAGAGAGGACGCGGTTCTCTTGGAGTTAGACACACGGTCTTGGAGCAGGAAATCGGTGCACGATTCGGCAGAAGTGAACGAGTGGTTTGGTCAGCCGGTTTAGGTCCTCACTCGTGAGCGAAAGAGCAGGTTGGACTACGTAGGTATACCAGAAGGCTGACACGTGGACAACAATTGGACTTGCCATTGTGCAGGTTTATAAGAGCGTGGAACGCTTGAATAAATAGCGCAGAGATTTATACAGCGGATTGTCGGGGACTGTCACGTGGTTAAATCAGAGGATTGACACCTGGACATTAGCATATGTAATTACGCAGGTTTATATGTGCGCTGGTGCACTGGGGTAAACAACATAGAGGTATATGCGTGGCAGACTGTCTTAAAGCTTGTTAGAATCTGGCGAAAGAGTTCGAAGGTGCTCTTGGCGTTCGGGTGAACAAAGAGGGCTGTACATAGTGTGTGCAGGTCGAATTATTGCAGTGAAGAAGGTTCTTCACATACAGTCACGGACTGTGGATTTGTATGTCGGCTTTGGCACCAAACGGTCGCATGGTAGGTGCGTACTTAAACTGCAAGGGACGGCGTGCGAAGTAAGATTGCCTTGCAAAGGTAATCAGGTCAAAGAAAAAGCTTGTACACGACATTGTATACAGGCTGGTTAATTACGACCGGGGAGATCATTATACTCACAGGTTATGCAGGTTTACCGAAGTGCGCGAAGACCGTTCTTGGTAAAGTGTATACGGGGTGAAGAGGCGTTGTGCCTGGTTATATTAACATTAAGTGTGGCCGCGGATTTGTCCGGCACACTTGTCTGATTGTATTATTGAAAACAGATTCATAATATAATAATCCAAGGGTGCAATCATTCGGGAGTTGCCCCTCCCATACAATTATGTGTTAATGTTCGGATCTGCATTATATGATAATTGTATCGGTTAAGAATGTTGCTGTTATGATTGAACATGAATTATAATGGGATTATTGTTCGGTTGTGAAGATTTCGGATTGTATGATTATGGTTTGGTTTTATAAGTTTTATGATTACACTAATTCGGCTAGGCAGAATTAGGTGTTGTAAAGTGAAGGCGTAGTCCATATACGCTCTAATTGAGCGTATGGTGGTGCCGCATAAATCCACTAGATCGTGGAAAGGTAGTTCCCGACAATCAAAATGCTATCAATACTGAGTCATTGTGCCACCTATAAAGCCCCCATACATCCAACATCTCAGCCTATAGTTGTTCCCTATGCCCCAAACCATTTGAAGCGAAAGGATAGAAAAGGGTCAATATGGAGTGAAACACCGCACCCACAACGGCCACTAGTAGAGGCCCTATCAAAGTAATAAATAGGGAAGGTAATAGCCAGATCGACAAAAATGACGGACTAGGAGGAAACGTTGGAGGTCCTTGGTCTCAACTCCATAAAGAAAGCCGCGATGTGGAGGGAAATCAATAAGGCATCATGGGAGGATCCTTCAAAGATGTATGCCGATCGGGCACGCCAAATACCCCATAAGGCATAGAGGGCAACAACTCTATAAGCCTGATTTTGCCGTCCCATGAGCATATGCAAACAACGAGTGAGGAATGGTCGGATCCAATCTGTAATCCCAAAAGAGGAATCACCTGCTTCCAAATGCCCTTGGCGAAAGGGAAGAGGATGAAAAGATGGAAACAATCCTCCGCCTTTGACTTACAAAGCGAACATCTACCATGTCCAACAAATTTTTTCTTGAAAAGGGTGTCCCGAATAAGGATATGATTGTGGAGAAAACACAAGATCTTAAGTGGGACCTCCCAACTCTAGAGCCGAAAAGTAAGATCTACAAAGGGGGGGTTGAGAGCAGGAAATGATGTGCTCATATGCTTCCGAACCTACAATTCTTAATTATACCATCAAATAATAGATCGCCCCACACAAGTCTATCCGGACGAGTGGACAAGGAAATACCAGCCTGACAGAGATTGCCTCTATATGTTTCCCATTCGGACTCCAGAAATGTCGGTATCCCAAAATATCGTTTGTGAGGCCAGGAAATGGGTGGATAGAGGCAACTGTTGACCCTCTCAATACTGGCCAAATTGTTGGGCCCCTGCATATTGAGAAAATTGATTAACAAAACCAATAGGAGGTGACTTCTCGACATACTTCTGATGGCATCCAACCCCACTTGAATTCTCTGTCCATTCCCAACAACCTAGCGTAGATTGTTGCATAACTATGGGATCAGAGTCCTTAGACTCCGCCAAATAGCTAAAATGCAGGACTTCGATGGAGTTTTTTCTTGTATCCATGCCTCCAGTTCACGTTGAGAAATATACTTCACCATCATAATGGATTTCCATAGACCTTGCTCCCAAAATACATGGCAGAGACTAGTCGCGAGGAGAGTGTGATTAAAGCTTTTGATATTCCGGATGCCCCGACCACCTTTATTTACATGTTTGGAAATGAGATTTAGTCCAACAAGCGGAATCCTTATTTTGGTACTAGAACCAAAACACAGAGTTTTCCCTAATGGAGTCAATATTTTTTATAATAACACGAGCAATTAGGAAAATGTGCATCCAGAATACAAGGAGACCTTGAAAAACTACTCGGACCATGATTAACTCGCCTCCCATAGATAAGCATTTATGGTCCCATCCAAGCAACGTCTTCTCAAATTTAGCAATGTGCCAATCCCAATAAGATATCTTATATTTGTTAGGCTTCAAGATGCATCCCAATTATTTGAATCCCAGGGATAGTGATCGAATCTTCACCCGAAACAATGGTTGAATGCCATTTAATTCAGATGAGTCTCCCACATTAGAGATAAGCTCAGATTTTTCATTGTTTATGGAGAGACTAGAGGCCTTGTGGAAGTTCTGAAATATCCTATGAAAGGGTTACCATTAAGAAAGTTTTGCTTCCACTGCACAAAGAATGCCATCTACAAATAATAGATGGAATAATTGACTGTTTCTAGAAATCGCACATCCCTTAATTGCACTTGATTCCTTCATGGCATGTATACCTCTGGTGAAAGCATTCATGATTAAGATAAATAACAATGGAGACAATGCACTTCCTTATCTCAATGCTTTGTTTTTTGAAGAAATTTGTAGGCTTCCCATTAAAAAGAATCACCCTGGAAGCCGAAGAAATGCATGCCATTATCCATTGAACATGCATATGCTTAAATCCAATTTTATAGAGAATCATAGTAAGGAATTTCCAATCAAGACATTTATATGTCTGATTAAGATTGATTTTCAAAAGACATGATTTATGTTTCCTAGATTTAATCGAGTGGATGCATTCTTGAGCAATAGCCACAACATTTTGAATTTTTTTATTGGACAAAAAAACTGAACTGCTTCAACAAAATGTGAAGGGAAATGATCTTTTTGACACGATTAGCAATGGGCTTGGACATCATTTTGTAGACAGATTTACATAATGAGATTGGCCTATAGTCTGAAAGAGACTTATAATTTGATTTCTTGGGAATTAGAGTTAGGAAGGTCGAATTGGTTGCACCTGGAATACGTCGAGAGGTTCTGATTGCTTCTGCCATCCTTACTAGCTCCGACCCCATCAAGTCAAAGAAATGGAGAAAGAAATTGCTTGGCCAACAATCAAGCCCATGGATTTTATCCTTAGCCATATCCTTGAGAGTTTGATGTAACTCCTCATCAGTGATCTAAGCATCCATCAATGTTGTGTACTCATCCCTTACCCAATTAGAAAATTTATTGGAAAAATCCATCTTTTCTACCATATAGTCTTCCTCCCTGACCTAGAATTCGTCTAAAAAAATAGGAATGCCCCCTCTTTAATCTCCTTGATTGAGGAAATAATCTGCCTTGTCCCGTCTTCAATGACTCATATTGTATTAATTTGTCTCCTCTTAGATGCAGCCTGATGGAAAAATTTAGTGTTTCGATCTCCACCTTTAGTCCATGCCAATTTCCTTTTCTTCCTCCTGCGTCTGTAATACTTTGTATTTTCTAGACACCATTTCTAAGATGGCCTGTGTTGCTGTTCAGAGAAGAGGACAGGGGAAATCAGGTCAAATCTAATGGCAATTTCATTGTCAATGAATAAAATTTCATTTCTGAGCTCCATCCTATGATTTTTTATCCATTTTTTGACAAATTTTTTCAGACGCTCGAGTTTCTCCAATAATCCCATTATCGTATCGTTCATATCATAGATAGTAGGTTTAGACCATGATTGATAAACCAGATCTAGAATATTAGACTCTTTGATCCAGATCAGATTAAATTTGAAAGGAATCTTGTCCTCCTCCCAATGGCTTACCATTCCAAAACAATGGTATCATGGTTTGAGATATTTGAGTAAAAAGACTAGGATTTGACATGTTTCATCCTATGGAACAAAAAGGAGTCCATGTGATATTCCCACTTAGCAATATTGCGAAGGGAAATATCAATCTTGCCCAATTTTGTCTTATTTCATATTTTCACTTAGGAGATGTGGGTTCAGAGGTCCCACATGAATTTTGGGGTTAAGTCGGGGGGAAAACATTAGGAAGGAAGGGAAATCTTGGGGCTCTAGTGGAGTGTGGGGGCCACTCCATGGAAAATTATGTGGAAGACACTCTCATTGGAGTGAAGTTGGTGCAGAAAATCGAGTTGGGCTCACGTGGGCATTTTGGACGCTCTTTGATAAATAAAGTAAGAGGCACTCATTTTGGTCATTCATTCATCTATTCGGAAATTGTGTCTTTGACATAGCATGCTTGAGCTGAAGCCAAGTCCGTAGCATTGTTTAGCATATGAATGTCTCCGAGCGGAGATTTCAACCCTTGCTTCGGTGGACTTCGAGTGTCAGTGCAGGGAGGGAGTCCTACCTATACCAGTTTGTACCAATTGCGAGGAGTGCACTTTTGTGGAGAGGATTGGCAACAACATCATAGGGACTACGTAACTCTTGGAGAAGGCACACATGGAGGTTATGGAGTAAAGGGAGTTAGGGGCTAAAAGTTGAGGTGAAGTCCGGGGAAGTGTTGTGGGGGCTTTTCCAACATTTTAGTGGAGCAAAAAACACAACATTTGTTTTAGGTTACATCTTATACTTGTGGAGAAGGGCCAAGTATTTAGCCATCAATTTTGGAGTGTCAAAACTAAGACAAACCCTTTCTGGGGTTTTCTAGGTTTATTGAGGAGAGACCAAGATTAATTTGGCGTAATTTTCTAGGAAGATTTTAGAGGTCAAACAAGGGCCAAAATTCCAAGGTCAACATTTGGCCAATTCCTTTGTGGGTTATTGGTGGAGAGCATGAGGTTAATTTCCCATAATATTTTGAGCATTCAAGGAGGCTCTAGCAGTAGTTCTTTATAGCCAACAACATATTTTCTAGGTAGTTTCAGCACGGAGCCAGGAGAGAGCAACATCAAATTTGAGAGGGATTTCTTATTTTTCTTTTGGGCTTAGCTAGATTGCCTTGAGTAAGCCTAGGTGCACTCTTTCCAATGCCACATTGTACCCTTTTATTTATTAATAAAATGACTCAAATCAACACAATTCATGGAGATTTCTAGTTGTTAAATGTGCTGTAAAAAATTGTATGTGTTTCTGCTATGTTTTCTTTGTCTGGCATTGTATATTTCGATTAGGAATATTACAGTCCATCAAGAATATTACATTCCATCAGGAACATATTGATTCTTTTTGCAATTCTCTTGTTCCCCAGCCTACCATTATACAATGTTGGCCCCAAAGGGTCAGGGACAATATCATGGAGAGCCTTTCGACAGAGGAGATCGGAGAAAAAGCCTGCAAAGGGATCCAACACTCATCGGTGTTTAGTACGAAATTCAGATCCCCAGCCACAATGACAAGATGTAAATCTAGGATGCCAGAGGAATCAACCATATCCTAGAAAGATTTTCGATTAGAGTATGGAGCATATAGATTTAATATACGAAACTTGCAATTCCAACGAGGACCATGGCCCGTTAAATTTAATTTAGCATTGATCATATAAGCCTGAAAAGTGAAATAAGAGAGATCCTAGATAGACATGAGACCTGCTGAATTTCCACAGGAATTGGAAGCACAACCATGCCATGATAGACAAATGGTGAGTAGGATCTCCAATGCTTTCTCTTTGGACATCATCGTTTCTCAAAGTAGAACAATAGACCAAGTTGTAGTTCTTATGTGATATTGAGGAATATTTTTGTTGGGACAGATCCCAAGCCTCTCAGGTTAAGGGACTTTAGCTTCATTGGGAACTAGATGACATAGGTAATGTTGCTCTAAGATCCTAGTTGTTCATATCATCCCTCGATTCATATAACTCATTTCAAGGCCCCAGATCAAAAGATGGAATAAGTGTCTCCTATGTTGCTTTATAAAATCTATGATTCAATTTGGATTCAATATCTCCAGTAGGAGTATTCTTTAATATATTTTTCTAATCTATTATTCTACTATTTATTCTCTTTTTATTTTTGTTTAATTTTTACTTTTTATTTATATTTCTTTATTATATTTTTTTATTTTATTTTTATTTTATTTATTTATTTTTTTTTTTTCTTTATTTTTTTTTTTTTCTTTCTGTATTTGGTCTCTTTTCGCCTCCATTGATTATGATCCAATGATACCTGACCACCATCCTTCATGGATACTCTGATAAGATTATGGATTTTCTTTATAGAAGTTGGTTCGAGACCCAATCGAGGAAAATCCTCTAGGGTTTGGATGTCCACTTCCACCGATAAAGGTGACATATTTGTGTTAATGATATTCTTGTTGCAAATTAGTGATAACAAAGATATTCAACTAGATTTGTTTGTGGACTATACAACCTCTTTTCCTTTTCTTTTTGTAAGAGTCCTAAAAGGCAACTCCCTAGATTTCTCCTTATTTGCATTCCCATATTCTCCATTCGCTTCAACCATTGGGAATTTCAAGGCCTTTCTTGAGGTAAGAATTGGGTACTCTTTTTGTGCAGATGCCTCAGAACTAGACCATTCTCTCGAGACAAACTTGCTCAGATCAGGTCCCTTATCCTGCCAGCGTGGATGTCTGTTGTCCATGATGAAATCCCTAGACGACCACATCCTCTCCCCAAAGGGCATTGGACAATTTGCCAAAAGATGCCCTGTTTTGTGGTATTCCAAGCACCTAAAGGGGATTCCCCAATAATGAACTTCTTGTCTGATAGAGAATGTTGCCCAACATACGTCGATTGTAGTTGGTAGCCCCCCAGCCAGGTTCACTTCCACCAAGAACCAAGCAACCTTCTTATCAAGCAACCTCATACGACCATCATCGACATAGTATAATTTACCTATTTTGCCTGCAATTTCCTTAATGATGGCCTTTGTCCATAAATCCATGGGGAAACTAGGTAGTTTAACCCAAATGATTTTTCTTTTTCGAGTTTCAACCACCAAGTCAAAGCCAAGTTTCTAATGCTAGAGGGTTAAGAAACCTTGGCCTTTAATCCATAGCAAGCTAGAAATCTTCGTTGCATCCTCTTCATTTAGAAAATGAAATCCAAACCGCTCATTGACCATCACGGTGACCTTCGGCCGATAACCGAGGAGGGATTTCTAATATTTTGTGTCCATTCCTTCATCTGAACTCCATTCATCTTTATGAACTCCCACCTCCCACCTACCATACACCTTTCGAGCCTTACCACGTTTTCCCAATATAGATCAACTCCAAGGACTTGATTGGCTTCTTGCCTTTATCCCTGGCTGTTTTCAAGTCTAGTGATTTTTCTTGGGTATACCTACTTGGAACAGACTCCTCTATCAATCCAAATGGGACATCTTTTCCCCAGCTGATCCAAAAGTAGTATTGTGTTGATACTTGCCAAAGAACATACCTTTCTTCCCCTCCTTCCCTAAAGCAAGATGCAACCCATGTTTTCCTGTATTAGAATGCTTTTTCCTTTTACTGATAGTGATTTCATTTTCGGATGCCACAATGACATCTATTAACCTTGCCACGTCGACATCCAAATCCATAATTGGGTGTTGGGCCTCCATTTGGATTATATATACTTCCCACAAGGTCCGGAAGAATAATAAGAGTACTGCAGTCGACAATCTTGTTCAACATAATATAACTGGTTGACCTAATGGGGAAATAAATAGAAAAATCGAAGCCTTATGAATAATATTCGTGATCACATAGCACCAATACTTAACAATTGAGACTGTCTTGATTAATGTGTTCATCCTACCAGTCACCATACAGAGAAGAACCACCAATCATAAAACATAGTTGTCAGATTGTCTTATTCGAGGGCCCATAAGAAGTTCACACCTGGCACTAGTAGATGTGGTTTGACAAACGATCAATATCCACCAACCTTAGGTCGTAGTCTAACGAGACTATTTTTTTTCCCTGAAAGTTATGGAAATTCCAGCCATATTTTGAGAATATCTGACAAAGATTTTTGTAAATCTAAATTATATGTTAAACTTCAAAATTTAAGGTGCCTTAGATGTTTTTGATGGTGCTGAATCCATTTTCACCATTAAAAACATGATTCAAACACTGTCTCTATAAGGTTTTTTGAATTTTTTTTTACTCAAATTCCAACCACTTTTGGCAGTCCCAACAATTCCTCCACCTAATTAGACAACTCCCCAACCTTAATTTACTGAGTAATGTCCAATCTTTATTAAGAATTGACCAAATGAATATGATTAGACTTGGGGGGCCTTCGAAACCTGATTGAATGAATGGGTCAACTGGACAATGGATTCACACCCCTAGACCAATATACCGCTGCTATGTCCTTTGAACCCATTCCCTCTGTGGACAGAATGGTTCAATATCAAACCAATGAAATTTCCACCTATTGTGGCCACCAACAACCCCCCTTTTTATTTAGTGTTATTACTAATACTACATAAATGGGGACCCTTAGTCAAAAATTAAAAAAATGAATTAGTACTTATATTTTCTTTTCGATAAAACTTACCATCATAAACTGAGGAAAATACCTTTGAAAAATCTAAAAAGCTTAAGTTTCATGATGGGAAAATATAAAATCGCTCCTTAAGGAACATCGCATCACAGAAATGATAACAGAATGCCTTCTTACAAACCAAACTCTAAGTATGTGAGATTGCGATGCGAGATTACATAATGAAAAACAAACTTCTTGAAATTGAAAGCTTCTAATTGCTCAGCTACCTGTAATTCCCAGAAATTCAGAAAAAGTATGTTAAAGATAAAAGGTAAATTTTGAATCCGAAAATCAGTGGTAATGGTTAGAAATATCCTTAAAAGTATTTAGTGAAACCACACAGCCAGTATATTACTCCCAAAAGCATCATCAATTCTGCCGAAGATGTGGCACCAGCTCTTGCCGATTCCGTTTTTGCAGCACAGTTAAAGGCTGAAGTCGGCTAATCGACTCTTCTCAATGCTGAATGCATGCTTGTGATGTTAAGGAGCAGATACAGAAATAGTTAGATATTAGATTTAATTTTAGAAATAGTTTTGCTTTATTTTTGTCTATAGAAAGGACAGTCATTTAAACCGTATCCTAAATTTTTGTAAATAAGTTATTTTTAGATGTAGTTAGTAGTATTTAAACCCTTCTCATGCATTTAGAGAATGGTCTAGAAATTTATCAAAAACTTGTCCTCAAAACATGCACTTTTGCACCCTCGGAGGAGGTTTTGATGAATGAATGGAACAAGATTTATTGATTTTTGCATCTAATATCTGCTACTGATATTTCACTTCTCTACTCTTAGTGGATGTTGGATTGAGAAGAGATAAATCATTATCGCTTGAAGCTCATGAGTAGAACTAGTTATAAATGGTACTTCTATCTCTTAACTATTTCTATTTCATGTGTTAAAGTGATATTTAAATTCAGTTATTTATATGTTAATGCTTGAATGCCTAAGTTATCATTTGGCACTTTTGTACGATGATAGCTATTTATTTGTGCTTAATATATAGGTAGCTTACTGTGTGATATGTTTTTCACAACTGTTTCACCTAACCTTTTATGTGAAGTGGTTCATCTATATTGAATTCTTTTCTTATAACAGTTGAATGATCTTTATCACCGATTGTTATTTGAAATCATTTTAGATCGCACAGAAGAAAGATTACATCTCGGGTTAGTATAGACTTAGATATTTCTGTTTTATTAGAATACAATAGCATGTCATTAGATTAAAGTTAGAAGTAGAGCATCTTAATTAGGAACTGTTAGATCAGAGATATCATATTCTACACACACACACTCATAAATTGGAAAACTGGTCCCATATCCCCAATCAGACCCACTATACCAAACGGAAAAGGAGCTGCCAACCAAGGTCTGGACCGGGCGGGTATCCCCCTTGTTGCTGACCCAATTTTCAAGGCTTCAACACCACCTTATTCTTTTCTCCGAATATTTTTCTCCTTATACCCAATAATAGGTCTGCCAGATGTTACCAAACCGTGAATGACTTTGGAATGGCCAATTGTTTATAGTCCATCAATCATTTCAAACCACTTGTGGGATCCAAAATGACGGAACCAATCCCTAACTTGCAATAGATATATGGATATTAGAATTTCAAATACCTAGCATCACCAACCTTCATTAATTGCCAATGTTTAATCTAGAGACTGCTACAACATCGGTCTAGGTTTGAATGTGGGGGTCCAAAGTAACCAGATAATTTCTCTAAGATGTAAAATCCAATAGAGCTAGGTGCAATAGTTTTCCAACCAACAACACCAAATTTGACACTAGACGCTGCATTTTAACCATTTCTCTGCTAATCTACACTTGAAGTTTCCAAACTTGTCATCTGTCGGAGTTGAAATGTAATTCCAACTGCAGCGACCACTAAACGGCGACTGTAAAATTGTTTCCAGAAAACCGCCAGTGTTCATCGCACTGCTTTTCATGAGCAGGTGGTATTTCTCGGAGGGGCAGTGATAACACCCAACAGATGACACGTGCACAACAGTTTTGTTAAAATAATTTTCATCGGAGTATAAAGTTCAACAGAAATGGGCCTCGCGATATTGTTGACAACCGTCGGATTAGATCAACGGTTGTGTACAGGCCTGCAACAAATGAATTTAACGTGAAGTGGAAGTTTTGTTTTGACCGCCATTTGTATCAGTAAAGCAATAAATGTAATTTACTATGGTCGTAGAATGATTGGTAAAGTTTTTAATTTTAATGTTTTTTATTTTCACGTGTGTAGTTTTGTTTTTACGACAGAAGTAAAAACATATATGTTATGTCCTGTTTGTATTTTTGACATATGCAATGTAATGAGAAGATACGCAGCAGTGTAGAAGTGAGAAAACGAAGTGAAACTCGCAGCAAAGCGAATGTAAAGAAACATTTTTTTTTACAGCAATAAATGTAAGAAATTTTTACACACAGCAGTGTAAAAATTTTCAAGAGAGTAATTTTTTCAGAAGTTACAGTGAAATTTTTTGTGGAACTGAAGTTTTCTGGTGTAATCCCTTTGTTAAGAGGAAGATCCTTTTGTATAAGGCAGTTTTATTAATTAATACAAAGTTTTTATGTGTGTGAAAAACTCTGTTCTTTCCAGCAAACAACTTTTGCTTCCATGTGTTAAGATCCTGTGTAAAAACAGAGCATCATTCTCTGTTCAGTTTTGTATGGAATTATCAAAAATTCCCAACATGGTATCAGAGCTTGTCCAGGCTCTTTGAAGGTGTCAAAGAAGCTGAAGGAAGGATTTCTTGCTGCAACAACTTCTCCAACAGAGTGAAGACTTAGTCAAAAAAATCAAAGGTATTTCTCAAAGTTAATTTTTGAGTTACTGTCCTTGACAGTCAGTTATTTTAAATACACAGTCAAGTATTTTGAAGCATAGTTAAGAGTGCAAGAATGGCTGGAGCCAGCACTAGCATGGGTATTTGTAATACCCAACTCCCACAATTTAATGGAAAAAACTATGACTATTGGGAAATAACTATGAGAGCTTTGCTTTCTTCCCAAGACTTATGGGAATTTGTTGAGGATGGTTTTGAAGAACCAGCAGATGAAAATGAGTTTAATAATTTGACTCAGGCAGTGAAAGAACTGTTGAAGAGCTATAAGAAGAAGGATTCTAAAGCCCTCTACTTGTTGTATCAAGCAATGCATGAGAGTGTGTTTCCAAGGATAGCAACAGCCAAGACATCCAAAGAAGCATGGAAAACACTCAAGATAGCCTATCAAGGCATGGAGAAAGTGAAGACAACAAAACTACAGTTGCTGATAAGAGATTTTGAGAATCTGTGCATGAAGGAGTCAGATAATATTGACTCATTCTTCACACATGTGATTAGTCTGGTCACACAGATAAGGTCTCATGGAGAAATTCTTGAAGAAAGGAGGATTGTGGAGAAACTATTGAGGATCCTACCCTCAAGGTTTGATGTGATTGTCACCACCATAGAAAAGACAAAGGATCTCACAAACTTCTCAGTTGATGAACTACATGCATCATTGATAACACATGAGCAGAGATTGAGTAGAAATGAAAACCCATCTCTAGAACATGCCTTTAAGACCCAGATGTCCTTTGGAAGAGGAAGAGGTCAAGGTAGAGGAAACAAGAGAGGAAAAGGCAGAAGCCAAAACAGAGGTGGAAAAAACAGTCCAGAAAATACTCAAGGAAGAGGCAGTAATCCAAATCAAAACCAAGGCCAAGGCAACAACCAACAAAGTGGACAACATCATGCTCAAGGACAAAGGTATGAAAAATCCAATGTCCAATGTCACTATTGTAAAAAATATGGGCATTATGCAAATGAATGTAGGAAGAAGCAACATGATATGAATAATAGAACTAATTCAAATCTCACTAGAGAAAATATCAGCCAAGATAATTTGTTTTTAGCTTATAATATGGCTGAAACAAAGAGTGAAGATGTATGGTTTCTAGACTCTGGTTGCAGTAACCATATGACAGGAAACATAGCCCTATTTTCTAAGTTAGATCAGAGTGTGAAGTCACAAGTCACACTTGGGACTGATAGTAAAGTTTCTGTTATGGGAAAAGGAGAAGTAAAAGTCTTAACAAGGAAAGGTGAAAAGAAAACCATAGTAGATGTCTATTATGTTCTTGGAATGAAGTGTAACCTCTTAAGTATTGGACAACTTGTTCAAAAGGGGTACAATGTTTTCTTTGAGAATGATATATGCACCATCATGGATAGAGCAACCAACAAACGATGTATTGCTAAAGTGAAGATGACAAGGAACATGATGTTCCCTCTCAGAATGAAGGCAGATTTGAAAGATGGCGTAGAAATAGCAGCAGTTACACAAGAGGCTTTCCAAAGCGAACCAAAGGATGAAAATTGGTTGTGGCACTTGAGATTTGGACATCTCAACTTTGGAGGTCTTAACTTGTTGCATAGGAAAGGAATGGTAAGAGGATTACCATTGATAGAGAAACCAGACAACCTTTGTGAAGGTTGTATCTTGGGGAAACAACACAGAGAAAGTTTTCCATCAGGGAAAAGCATAAGGGCAAAAGCACCCTTAGAGATTGTCCACTCAGACTTATGTGGACCGATGCAAACTCCATCATTTGTAAGTAGCCAATATTTTCTAACATTCATTGATGATTTTACTAGAAAAACTAGGGTCTATTCCCTGAAGAACAAAAGTGAAGTGTTTGAAAAATTTCGCAATTTCAAAGCACTTGTAGAAAACCAAAGTGGGCTGCATATCAAAGTTTTAAGAATTGATAGAGGAGGTGAGTATATCTCCAAAGAATTTCTATGTTTTTGTAAAGAAAATGGAATTCATAAGCAGTTTACCACAAGGTACACTCTGCAGCAAAATGGTGTTGTTGAAAGGAAGAATAGGACAATCATGGATATGGCGAGAAGTAGGTTGAAGGCAAAGCATTTGCCAAATGATTATTGGGTTGACGTTGTACACTATGCAGCGTACATTTTGAATAGGTGTCCTACAAAAGAAATGATGAACAAAGTGTTGGAAGAAGCATGGAGTGGGAGAAAGTAAGGAGTCACCCACATGAAAGTTTTTGGATTTGTGGCTTATGCACACATTCTAGATCAGTTAAGGAAGAAGTTAGATAGCAAAGGGGGGAAATGTATTTTTCATTGGATATAGTGAGGAATCCAAAGCTTATAGGTTGTATAACCCATCCACCAAGAGGTGTTTTGTGAGCAGAGGTGTTCATTTCATTGAGGAGGAAGCTTGGGATGGAAGCGTAGAGAAAACAGTGAATGTTAAAAACTCTTTGTCACATGATGAAGATGATGAGGAGATGGCTGAAATACATCCCCAAACAACATCACCAACACAAGGACAACAAGAGACACCCTTAAGGAGAAATGAAAGTGCTTCTCCAAGCACACCACAAGGAGGAAATTCAAGTGCTTCTTCAAGCACTTGTACACCAAATGAAAGAGGTAAGAAGTTCAAAAACTTAAGTGAGATTTATGAACAAGAGGCAACAAATGAAGGTATAAACTCTTTGTTTGCTTTATATTGTCATGTTGATGACCCTATTCATTTCGAAGAAGCAATTAAGGATAGGAAATGGATAGAAGCTATGGATGAGGGGATCAATGCCATAGAAAAAAACAAGACATGGGATTTAGTTGTACTACCAAAAGTAAAAGAAGTCATTGGAGTTAAATGGGTCTACAAGACCAAGACTAATGCTGAAGGCAAAATAGAAAGACACAAGGCAAGACTTGTTGTCAAAGGATATAAGCAGTAGTATGGGAGACACTATGAGGAAACTTTCACACTGGTTGCTAGAATGGAGTCCGTGCGAGCAGTGTTGTCCATAGCAACACAAAACAAGTGGAAATTTTACCAAATGGACGTGAAGTCAGCATTCCTAAATGGAGTATTAATGGAAGAGGTTTATATGGAACAACCTCTAGGCTATGAAAAGAAAGGCCAAGAGCACAAAGTATGCAGATTAAAGAAAGATCTTTATGGGCTGAAGCAAGCACCAAGAGCATGGTACAGTAGGATAGATTTCTATCTACTAGAAAAAAGATTTGAAAAGTGTGAGGGAGAACCCACCCTCTACATCAAAGAAAAGGATGGTAAAATACTAATTGTTGTGTTATATGTTGATGATGTTATTTTCATAGGTAATGATGATTATCTTATTGAAAATTTCAAAACTGTCATGAAAGAAGAATTTGAAATGATTGAAATGGGTTTGCTGAGATACTTCTTAGGAATATAAGTAGAACAAAATGGAAATGGGATTTTTATCTCACAAGCGAAATATGTTAATGAAGTCTTGGAAAGATTTAATATGCAGGAGAGCAAAGCAGCAATCACTCCCAGAGTGATGGGATTAAAACTCAACAAAGAGGACAACAACAAGGATTTTAATCCTAGTTTGTAGAAGAGTATAGTGTGCAGCCTCATGTATTTGACTACAACTAGGCAAGATATAATGCATGCTGTTAGTTTAATTTCCAGATTTATGGAGAGGCCAAAAGAAGCACATTGGGAGGCAGTAAAAAGGATTCTTAGGTATGTTAAGGGTACTAAAAGGTTTGGCATCTTATATACAGCTTTAGAATGTTCAGATTTAATTGGATACACTGATAGTGATTGGGCTGGAAGTGTAGATGATCGGAAAAGCACATCCGGTTATATATTTCACATGGGTTCAGGAGCCATTTCATGGGCTTCTAAAAAACAACCTATTGTAGCATTGTCTACAACAGAGGCATAATATGTGGCAGCTACAGTAGCAGTACGTCAAGCAGTTTGGATGAGAAGGATGTTAAGGAGTTTATGCCAAGAGCAAACAAAAGGAACTGTGATTTTTTGTGACAATAGCTCAGCTATTGCATTATCCAAGAATTCTGTGTTTCATAAGAGAATGAAACACATTGACACAAAGTTTCATTATATCAGGGAATTAGTAAGCAATGGAGAAATTGTTTTAAAACACTGCAAAACTCAGGAGCTGGTTGCAGATATTCTGACCTAACCATTGGGATAGAAAAGTTTTGAGTTTTTGAGGAAATGTCTGGGTATGATTGATAACCCAGCAGTTGAAATTAAAGGGGAGCGTTGAAATGTAATTCCAACTGCAACGACCATTAAACGGCGACCGTAAAACTGTTTCCAGAAAACCGCCAGTGTTCATCGCACTGCTTTTCATGAGCAGGTGGTATTTCTCGGAGGGGCATCGATAACACCCAGCTGCTGACACGTGCACAACAATTTTGTTAAAATGGTTTCCATCGGAGCATAAAGTTCGATAGAAATGGGCCTCATGATATGGTTGACAACCATCAGATTAGATCAACAGTTGTGTACAGGCCTGCGGCAAATGAATTTAATGTGAAGTGGAAGTTTCATTTTGACCATTGTTTGTATTAG
Organism: Pinus taeda; assembly: GCA_000404065.3. Taxonomy (NCBI): domain Eukaryota; kingdom Viridiplantae; phylum Streptophyta; class Pinopsida; order Pinales; family Pinaceae; genus Pinus; species Pinus taeda. Next base: position 25,852 of record APFE031086355.1, on the reverse strand, counting down.
TAAAGCAATAAATGTAATTTACTATGGTCGTAGAATGAATGGTAAAGTTTTTAATTTTAATGTTTTTTTATTTTCACAGGTGTAGTTTTGTTTTTACGGCAGAAGTAAAAACATATATGTTATGTCATGTTTGTATTTTTGACATATGCAATGTAATGGGAAGATACACAACAGTGTAGAAGTGAGAAAACAAAGTGAAACTCGCATCAGAGTGAATGTAAAGAAACATTTTTTTTACAATAGTAAATGTAAGAAATTTTTACACACAGCAGTGTAAATTTTTTCAAGAGAGATAGAGTAATTTTTTCAGAAGTTACAGTGAAATATTTTGTGGAAATGAAGAGTTTTGGTGTAATCCCTCTGTTAAGAGGAAAATCCTTTTGTATCAGGTAGTTTTATTAATTAATACAAAGTTTTTATGTGTGTGAAAAACTCTATTCTTTCCAGCAAACAACTTTTTCTTCCCTGTGTTAAGACCCTGTGTAAAAACAGAGCATCATTCTCTCTTCAGCTTTGTTTGGAATTATCATAAATTATGAACAGTTGGTTCTTCTCCCTCTGGCTTTTCCTCTAGGATCTGTTTAATGGTCTTTGTTATCTACATCCTTATGAATCAGGGCTACGTTCAGATATCAATTAGGGTATCAATGTCAACTCAATACTTCCAAGTCACTTGGATACAAGACACCAGATTTACAAGTAGGGGAGTTTTCCACTAAAAGTCAGCATTGGCGACCAAACTATCACTTTGCCGGTGAACATATAGATATAACACTATTAAATACTTATTATTCACCTTAATTATAAATAATTGAAAATGGAAAACAGTGTATAAAAATATGAGATATACCCCATGGCCAACAGAGTGAGCACCCAGGCTGTAATAGCAGCTGATGTAGTAGTGGCCAAACTCTTTTCTAACCATAACCTGATATGGTTCATCCCAGAAATGCAATAAGTCGCTCCCACCACGCCTGCTATCAGCGCAAAGAGGACCATGAAGCCCGTAGCAACGTTTCCCATCAGAAAATACACCCAGAAGGGGTTGGGAAATGGAGTTTCCAGGCCTACATCTGCACCATTACATTATTTTCATTTATTCTATTCGTTTTTATTGTAGTGAGAGAAACCAGATGTGTTTCACAATTGAGAAATGCAACATAATCTATTCTACAACTTACACAACATAATCTATTCCAAAATTTCCATTAAATGTGATGCCATATGAATATACATACCTACAATAATTGCATTTTCAATTGCTTCGTTTATAGCTCATCCTGCGGTTTCACTTACAATTGCATACATACAGAAATTCAAAACCAACGGAAGCCTTGCAATCGGCTTGGATTCTTCCCTCTTAGCCATAATTAATTAATTAACGCACAAACACACAGAGACATATATTTAGACTGCTTTCAGCTCAACTCGTAGGTTATGAAGGAAAACGAACCCCTTCAAACTGTAATGAAAGTTGAAGGACAAACCGCACTTCTTAAAGAGGCAAGCAGAGAAAAGGAATGGAATATCTAATCATTCGAGAAAGGAAAGGAGGAGACTGGTGTGGATGTAAGGATAAATGGACGCTTTTGTTTTTTTTGGTTTATAATATTTAATAATAAACATCATCCGGTCATATCTTTCAAATCTCGAGCAAAGGAAAATGAACTGGAGGGTCATCCTACCTCATTACAATTTTACAGAGCTGGTGACATGCACTTAACTTCATCTTTTTCTTATTGATGATGATGATGTCATTTACATATATGATATGATGAAAATGGTTTAGATATAATAGTAAATGGACAATTTTTTCTTAAACATGATTATGATGACGATGACAAAACCGTGAACAACGATGACAAGGACATGATGATAATGATGATCTACGATGACAAAGACATCGATGATAATGATCATGAACAATGAGGATGATGACGTGATGATGATGACCTGCCATCTTATCTCAACACAATTTCACAAAGTTTTTCACATTCACTCAATTAAACTATCACCATGATCATGATGACGATGAAGAACATCCACTAAAAGCTATATGGTCTATTGGATGTTATGAAGGTAAGGGATTAATCAAATATTTTGAAAATTAGATATGGACAATTTAAGAGAGTGTTTTTCATCTTCAACCTTCTTACAATCACATAGGTGACAAACATTTTCATCTCATGGCATTTTAGGAATTGACCAAAGCATAGTTTCATTATGAAGCTCATGAGAAATAGTTTTATTTTTTATTTTTTTAACAATAATGAGTACTTTCTCTATTAAGTCGAGTCCATACACTACAAATACTTGGGAATTTACATTTCAACTACATTAATGGGCATCAATTTTGACATTTGCAGACTATCCAACCATGCCCACTTGTCATCACAACTATAAAAAGTAACAATACTCTTGTTATTCAACTAGTGTAAACACGACCAAACTGTGACATAAGGGAAATGCAGTAGAAACAAATTAGTATAATTGTAGATTAGATGTTAGGATCAGCTAGGCAGATTAAGTCAAAGGCCATGCTCATTGCTTCGGGAGGGGTGCTTGGCTTGGCCATCTACAACTGAAGGTCCTCTATCACGCTTCCCAATGCCCTGACCTCATTCTCTAAGTGGATTATCTATTTTCTGTGATTTCCATAGTGTCTAAACTCTTGCATGCAAATTCACTTTGTTAATGCAATAATATTCGTAGGTCATATATTTCTACTATAACTACCATTTGGTCAGACTTGTTGACAACCAACAAAATGGAGAAATTTGAATGGCCCCAATGTGATTCAGAGCCTGAGAAATTCACCTCACCCGTCGAAATTCTCTACATAGAGACAATTTTTCTAGAAGGGGATGCACAATCTAGAGAAAACAGAGGAGTCTCCCTAAGCTTAGACACACCAACCTTGACCACAGAGAGATTAAAAATCCATACGTTTACTAACTTCTAGCCAAACTTGTTAGCATTGAACATAATGGAAAAATTTAAACGACCCCAAGGTGATTTATAGAATTTACCTCGTTGATACCTTGTGCAGAGATGAAATATAGAATTCGAGCCACTAGGATCCCAGGAAGCCTCCATCATCAACCTAGTGATTGAGGGGAATCCTTCTGCATGTAGTCTGAGCCTCAATCAATCAAGGGATCTAATATTTTCCAAAGGGACTAAATGTAGCTCTCTGGTTGAGGGAATTCGCATGAGGAGCAATTGATGTTTCCTGAGATGAGCCTTGATTAGTGAGGAAGGCAAGAATTTTATCATGCTTTCATGTAGATTTAGCTAGATAAATGTCACATGGGGATGGTTGAAAATGCCTCGTGTCATGATGAAGAGGGAGGGGATGATCATGGGCTTGAGTGGAGAGGTACTACATTTTGATGTCGACAAATTGCAGAGCAGAGAGTTGGTGGCATATGAGGATTTCATGGAGGGGATAGGGGTAATGATATTATGCTTTCTTTTGGTAATGGGAATAGAAAGATAATTGTAAATGAGAGCTAAATCCATGAAATCCTTAGGGGATAGGGGAAAGACCTTCAACAACATTAATTTATGTTGACCTTATTTCATTTGGCAAGCCTTGTTTTCCAGTATATCAGCCTTTGAATTTAGGTTCCTTAAGATATGAAAGGATTGAGAGATAGCGAATGAGAGGAGGATACCTTGGGCTCATTGAAGCATTTGATTTAGCTTCTTATCTTGAGAGATGGAGCTTGCTCGCAGATGCCTTATGAAAAGAAAATAGTCTCCTAGGATTAAGATGTCTCTAATTCCCCTCTTTTGGGCTAAGAGGAGCCCCATGTAGAGACCATATGCCTCTACCTGATTATTGGACTTTCTTCTTAATCCCCAAGCACACTTGTGGACTGTTATTCCTTTGGGATTGCAGAGAATCCCTCCCCCTCCTTCCACCCCTAGCTCATGAGAATTAATTATAATCATGGTATTATTCATTTTCTTTTTAACACTAGTCAATACAAAGAGATGCCTTTGTTTTTTGAGATTGGGATTGGGGTTTATCATTAATCTGTAAATTTCTGTGGATATTCCATTGGATGGTTCATCACAACAAATATACTAAAATATATCAAAAAATTATGAAACCTACACTATAAGAGTTTATTTCTCTTTAGATTTGTGTATATGTTAATTACTGTGTATTGCATACTCATGCAAATTAAAATTATGTATAAAATAGAAAACAATGAAATAAAACTCATAAACCACAAATGACATAAAATATAACCTATGCAATGCTTTTGAGAGAAAACCCACTTAGAAGGTGAGGTTGTTCTGCTCTCTTTCTCTAAATGGAAAATGGTTGCAATTACAAAGAAATGAGGTATGTGGTCCATGGGATGCTATAGTGCACAAATCCTCTTTGTTTTCTCTCTCCCTATCCATTCTCGTCTACTTTGCTCATCTATGGAACAAAATGCACTCAAAATACAATAGTAGTATTTTAAGAGTATTTCTACTAGCCAAAGATTTGAAAAGATGTGTAATGATATATTGGATCATGAACTACCCATGTCATTACTAAACTAACCATCGAGAAGAAGGAGTTGTACACTCCTCTACTTATCCTATAAAATCCCCTTGCAAGTCAACATCGATGGATTACACACAACAACATGACCAACAAAAGGTTCCACACAAGTTTCAAATTGGTGATAATGTGTGGTCACATTTACAAAAGGGGTTCATTACATACCCCCATAGTAAGCTCAAACCACTCTAATATTGAATTTACTCAATCACAAATGATATGGGTGAAAATGATTTTGAAATGAGCATTCCCCGACCTTTCCTTGCCTTGCACCTAATGTTTAATGTGCAACTACTTCGACCATATTTCCACCTTTGTTGGACACCTCAGAGGCATCCAAGAAATTGGCCACCATAGAAATTAATCATGTTTGTATTGAAATGGATAAAATGGATCATAGCATGGACACCAAGACAAATGATACTCACAAACAACACATACAACTCTATTAAGTTGTGAAAGTAGGGCAACTTATGCACCAAGGAAAGTGGCTCACCATGAGGCAAATTGAGTAGAAGTTTCCCCATTTGATGGGGGAACTAAATGCATTGGAGAGAATTTCATGATAAGAGGGAATGACTGATTTAGGTGGATATAAGTGGCCACCTAAATATTCTATTGGCTCAAAGAACAATTCTCCATTTTGGTAGTTTTTCTATTTTTTTTTTTTTTTGGTCCTAAAATTCTGAGGCCATTTTGAAGCCCAAAATGAAATGTTTTTGACATGGCGAGGGCCAAGGTAAAATATTTAGGGTTTAGCTTTGGCCCCAATAAAAATGTATAATTCTCATCTTGATCTTTCTAGTAGGCTACCAAGTGCATGAAACTGATATCCTACACAAACATTATGACCCCATGAAGTTGACATACCAACTAACCCCATCATGAGAATTAGTTATAATCATGGAAATCTTCATTTTCCTCTTGATGCTAGTCACGTTAGAGACATAATTTTGGTTTATGAGATTGGGGTTGATCATTGATTTGTAAATGTCATGAATATTCCATTGGAAAACTCATTACACTAAATATACTAAACATATATCAGAAAAATCTAAAATCTACACTATGAGGGTTTATTTTTCCTTTGATTTATGAATTTGTTAGTTACTGTTTATTATGCATGCATGTAAATTATAATTAGGTATAAAATAGATAACAATGAAATAAAACTCACAAACCACAATTGCCACAAGATATAATTTGTGAAACCATTTTGAGAGAAAACCTAACTAGAAGGTGAGACTACTCTAATCTCTTTCCCTAAATGGAGGATGGATGCAAGTACAAAAAAGTGAGGCCTATAGTCCTTGGGATGTTATAGTGCACATATATTCTCTATTTTCTCTCTCCCTATCCACTCTCAGCTACTCTACTCATTTTTGGAACAAAATACACTCAAAGAGAGTGGAACCCCTTTTCCTCCTCGTGGCCTAGTTATAACACATCCTAATAGCTTACTAGTGGTTAGGGCTAACCTGGCATCCTCTCAAATCTTGGTGGTCAAAATAGCAAGATCAAGTTCTGAGTGGTATAATTTTTTCATACAAACTCCCATGAGGTTATTCATGCAACATTGAAAAGGCATCTGTTTGTTGGAAAGCACTAAGAGGTGCAAAACTTAAGAAAAAATGTTTACCCCCTCCAAAACATGTCATTTAATTCCTCATACTACTTTTGAAAATTTTTTAGACTGCAATTCTCCAATCTAGGAATGACTAGTAAAAATGGTCCTGTGATCCGATTCCTCCACGGTTTACACTCTAGAAGCATCAAGATGGATGATAGATAATCTAATTATCTAATATGGATCACACCTCCCCATTTTGGAAGGCTTTTTTTCCCTAATATATTGTACTAAATGAGGTGAGGACATTTTCCCTTTGCCTTTGCTCAGGTGTACCATTTAGCTTTGCCTTCAATATTTCCTTTCAAACCAATACACCAAAGGTCATGTTGCCCTTGTCTTGTAGTTTTGGAACTATTCTGCAAAACTATATCCTCTATGAACTCTACCTAAGCATCTAGTGCCAAATATTCTACAAAAGGTATAACTTGTCTCTCTTTCTAATCTAGAATGGAAGGCTCATAAAATTTTTAGACTCTACATTCACTAATGAGTAAATGTGCATGTTTGGAGGTAGAATCAGTTAATAGGAATTATTTCTCACCCTTTCCAGTATCTTAAAGGGACCATATCACAAAGCCTTGATTTTTATTACGAGGACCCTGTAGCCTCTCCTTGTTAAAATGTATCCATACTTTGTCTCCCAACTTGAAGGACTTCTCTATTTTGTGCTGATCATTCTTGGCTTTATATTTTTCCTTTGACTTCTGTAGTGTCTTTTGTGACTATATATGGATTTTCCTGACATTTTCAACAACCTTTTTCTACCCTTAAAGCATCCCTTGTAAGATACGTCCTCACTTCTCCTTTCTATCCATATGAAATATCCAAAGGTGAAGGTATAAAATATCCAAAAACATCTTCCGAATGGGGATTTACCAATGGAAGTGTCGAATTCTTTGTTATGAGTGTTGTATATATACTAGATTTCCATCCCAAGTCTTCAAATGCGACTTTGATTGTAACCCCTCAAAAGATACACCTAAGTCGTATTTACTATTTCTGCCTATCCATATAAGTATGAATGGAATGCTTTAGACCCTTTTAACTTAGTGTACATATTCTCCCAAAATGTAATCCAAAATGTGTTGTATTAGAGGAAATTTCAGCCTAAAAGTGGCCTCCTAAAGAAAAATAATAAAATAATAGTTTAAATAATAGAATAAGACATTAAAATTTGGAGAGAATATATATATATATATATATATATATATATATATATATATATATATATAATTGTATTTTTGGTTTATCTCCCTATAGTTTTACTCAAATTTCAAGTGTAGACACTTGTTGGATGTGGAAATTTAATTCCACATCCAACACGTACCTATTATGCATACTCTTGAGAATGCTCACATTGATATGTACCTTCAATTTTTATCAATGTGATTCTTCTCAAAGGCATGTGTAATGGGTACTCATTGGATGTGGAATTTAATTCAGTATCCAACGACTGTATACACTTGAAATTTGAGTAAACCTATAAGGAAATAAGCCAAAAATACAATTACAAAAATTAGTTTTTTTTTTCTTTTCCCACCAAAATATTTACATGTACCTTTTTTTAAATTTAAATTATTTTAATTGGTTTACATATTATGATATGGAAATTACATAAAAATTTCATGGGCATTTTTTGGCTGAAATTTCCTCTAATGAGAAATATTGTATCTCTATTTGAAAGGATGCCCCTTCGTATCCCAAAGAGAAAAAACCAATTTCATATCATCTTTCTTGCTGATGGTCTTTTTCTAGGGCATTAGAACACACATCTAGCTAAATCTATCAACTTGCATGAATAGTTAGACATGTCCCTTCATGGTTGTGTGTAAGCCTCCAACAAAGTCCATGTATATGTTTTCCAAAGGAAGATTGGGTACATATTAGGGATGATATAAGCCCTGATTCCTATTACTAAGCTTGTTGGTACAACAAAACATGCATCCTATTATGAACCTAGCTTGGATCTTGGGGCAATACACATATCTCTACAAGTTAGCCACTGCCTTCCCTTCATCAAAGTCCTCTACAACCTTAGTGTTGTAAACCTCTTTAATTAGTTGTATTGACTCACCTATAGGAACATATAACTTATCCTGATTGTAGAGTAAATTATCTTGGCGATGGTAGTCAACTATGTTGTCACCATTGTGCATATGGATCTGGATTTTCAATTATTGAAACACCTCCTTGAAGTACCCCTACTTGGAATATGCCTCATTATATGCATCACGAGTGAATGGATCCATGTGCATCAAAGTTCCCAAAGCTGTGATATTTGATTTGGGTGGTCTTTGTTAGAAAATTATATATTACAGAGGAATGGAGCACATAAAATATATTGTAGAAATATAAACACAAAAAACACATAAAACAAGAGAGACATAGAGATACGTGGTTCACCCAATTTGGGCTATGTTTATGGAGAAATAGATAGTCCTTCATTTTATATTATCCAGCAAAATGAAGAGATACAACCTACAATAGATTTGTTGTAATTCCCTCTTCGCTCTCAATCTCCTCTCTCTACCTCATTCAGAATATAGATGTACATAAACGCAATAAAATTCCCTCATATATAGTAAGGGGTTTCCTTCTAGGGAAAAAAACCCTAAATTAAACATAAATTCTACCATTAGATCTCCGCCTAATGAATCGCTCAGATTGACTACGAAATTACAACATTTTACAAGGCAATTTTACATATATTTTTAGCTTTGGGGGCATTTCCCCTGATCCCCTGCCGAGGGGGGGATCCTAAAGATTGTTACCACCCCCCTGGAGCCCCTTCGTACCAAAAATATTACGGGTGGCATTGCTGCCACATTACGACCTAGGGTTCATTGTGGTGATACCTCTAAACAAAGAAGATAATCAAGCTCCACACCCAACAATCTCCCACTTGGAGACTGATTATAGCAACTCCACTAGTGCTTCATTTGATGGAAAATGAATTCACTTTGGACCTGGATGTTTCTCATCTTCTTCATCATACTTGAAGACCAATTGAAACTGAGCAGAACATTAGTCTCTCCCTGGTTACAACTTTTGTTAACATATCTACATGATTCTAGCTAGTGTGTATCTTTTCCAACTTCAACTATCCATCTTCCAACATTGATCGTATGAAATGGTGCTTGAGCTGTATATGTTTAGTCTTGGAATGAAATGCAGAGTTATTTGTAAGATGTATGGCACTCTGGCTGTCACTCTATAACCTACCCAACTCCTGCTTCTTACCCAATTCATCCATAAACCTTTGTAACCAAATCATTTCTTTACTAGCCTCTATAGCAGCAACATACTCTGCTTCCATTGTTGAGAGTGCAACAACACTTGTAGTTTTGAAACCCAACTGACAGCTGTTCCACCTATAGTAAACACATACCTTGTTGTGCTCCTCCTGTTTCCTCTATCACCCACCATATCTGCATCAACATATACCTGTAGAGCAATGTTTGAACCACCAAAGCATAATCCTTGATTTGTAGTACCTCTCAAATACCTGAGAATCCACTTCACCACCATCCAATGTTCTTTTCTTGGATTGTTCATGTACCTCTTACAACTCCCACTACATGTGCAATATGAAGCCTTGTGTAGACCATTGCATACATTAAGCTTCCAATTGCTGATGCATATGGAACTTTAAACATATAAGCCATTTCTTCCTAAGTCCTGTGACACACCTCCTTACTTAGTTTGAAATGGCTAGCCAAACGTATACTAAATGGTTTTACATTTTTTATATTAAATTTTTTCAACACCTTTTCATTGTACTCACTTTAAGACAATGTTAATTTTTGATTCTTCCTATATCTAGTTATTCTCATACAAAGAATTTATTTGGTAGCACCCAAATCCTTCATTGCAAATTTTCTTTTGAGCACATTTATTTCCTGCATGTTAGAACCTGCAACAATCATGTCATCTACATACAATAACAATATAACATAGCTACCATCATTTTTCCTTTTGATATAAACACAATGATCATAGTGACATCTAGTGTAACCTTGTTTAGACATAAACTTGTCAAATTTTAGATACCACTGCCTTGGAGCCTGTTTTAATCCATACAAGCTCTTGTTCAACTTGCACACTAGTTTCTTCTTCCCTTTTACCTCATATCCTTGTGGTTGCTGCATATATATCTCTTCCTCCAAATCCCCATGGAGAAAGGCTGTCTTTACATCTAACTTCTCAAGATGCAAATATCCAGCTACTACTAGACTTAAAATAGTTTTAATTGAATTCATTTTAACAACAAGAGAAAATATGTCATCAAAATCTATATCCTTTTTCTGTGCAAACCCCTTCACCGCAGGTCTAGCTTTATACCTTTTTCTATCTCCATCTTCTTCCTTCAACCTATAAACCCATTTTTTATGCAATGTTATTTTTCCCACTGGCACCCTGACTAAGTCCCAAGTCAGGTTATGTGCTAAGGGGTCCATCTCTTCTTTCATGGCTTGCTGCTACTTCTCCCTGGTTTTTACCTGCACTGCTTCTTCTTAACATTCTGGATCACCATAATCAACAATAAATAATATAACGAAGGAGAGTATCATTCAGGAGGTCTACTTATCCTAGTAGTTATTCTAACACCACTTTCAGGTGTTTGAGGTGCTTCTTGTTGTTTTGATTGTTGTTGTTGTTGTGGTTGTTGATCATTATGATTTTCAGGCACCATCACTTTTTCTATGATCTCATTAAGCACTGTGCATTCTTTATTTTCTTTTTCCTATTTCTTTTCCTGCAGTTGATCCTTATACAAAACCTTTTCATTGAATATGACATCTCTACTCTAATGATTTTGTGTTTTTCATAATCATAAAAGCGATAAACAAAATCATTAACATCATATCCAATAAAGGTACATTTCTTTGATTTTGCATCAAGATTTGTTCTGTTTTACTTATTAATGTGAACAAACGCTTCACAACCAAAATTATATAAAAATAAGTAGTTTACCTTTTTACCTGTCCATGCCTCCTCTGGAAGACCACCATCCAAGGAACTTGAAAGCCCCTTGTTTATTAGATAAAAAACAGTATCTAAATCATTTCCAAAATTGTAAAGGTAATCCTCCATGCAATCTCATGCTCTTTGTACACTCCATGATTGTCCTATTCATCCTTTCTGACACACCATTTTCTTGTGGCGTTCCTGGAACTTGTCTTCTCTCTACGAATTCCATTCTCTAAACAATACCTATCAAACTCATTGTTGCAATATTCACCTCCATTGTTTGATCTGAGACACTTCAACCTTTTTTCTGTCTCATTTCCAACCAAATATTTCCATTCCTTGAAAGTATCAAATACATTAGATTTATTTTGAATACAATAAATCCACATTTTTCTGGTTGCATCATCAATAAAAGTAACATAATAATGAGAGGCATGGAGAGATGATACCTGAGTAAGTTCCCATACATTTGTATGCAAAAGCTCTAATTTTTTTCTCTTCTTTTCTTTCCCAACTCTAAGGAATCTGGCTCTCTTCTATTTTCCATAAACACAATTCTCATAGAGTTTTAAATCAACATGCTTCAAACTTGGCAACAAATTTCTTGAGTGAAGAATCTGCATCCCCTTCTCACTCATGTTCCCAAGCCTATGATGCAACAATGTCATATCTTCTCCTGTAGAGGTTAAAGCATTAATAGAATTAGAAATACCATTGCATAAATACAATGTACCAACCTTTTCTCCTTTTGATATTACCAAGGCTCCTTTCATGACCTTCCAAGTTTTATTTGTAAAAGTAGTTACACAACCTTGACCTCCCAACTGACTTGTTCAAATTAGATTTTTCTTCAGAACTGGAACATGCCTTACCTCTTTCAATATCCATTGATTTCTATTTTGTTGTGTTATGAAAATTGTACCCATTCCAATGATTTTATAGGGTTTATCATCACCTAATCAAACCTGTCCAAAGTCTCCTTGAACATAATCAAGAAAGTGTTTCCTATCAGATGTGGCAAGGAATGAGGCCCCTGAATCTACCACCTAGGAATCAATAATATTTTCGAATGAAAGAATCAAAGCATCTTGCAACACATCACCTGTCACATTTGTTTCATGATTGTTTTCTTGTTGCATGTCTCATTCTTTTCCCTTCCGAGACTTGCAATATTTCTTTAGTTTTCCTTTCTTCCTACATTTCCAACACACTATCCCTGATCTAGACTTGGATCTACCTTTCCTTGACTTACTGCGATATCCTAGGCTCTTTCCTCTTTCCATTTTTCTTCCCCTAGTCTCTGCAGCCAAAGCATTACCTAATGTTCACCAGAGCTTTCCGTCGCATTTCCTTGCTAAAACTTTAAAGTACTAGATCCAGAGACAAAGTTACTAATGGCCATAACTAAACCATTCCAACTTTTTGGAAATGAGCATAGAAATAACAGAGTCCTAAATTCATCATCAAAAGCTACCCCTACAAAACCTAACTGACTAGTAACTATATTAAATTCATTTAAATGATTAGCAACACATCCACCTTTTGAAATCTTCATATTAAATAAACACTTCATAAGAAATACCTTATTTGAGGTCGAGGATTTTTCATATAGTTTGGTGAATGCCGACATTAAACCCTTTTTTGTCATTTCCTTTGAAATATTAAACACTACCACCACCACTAGGCACAACCATATTGTTCCAAGTGCCTTTATGTCGAGAATATCCCATTTTGTGTCTGTCATACTCATTGGCTTCTTTTCCTTTCTGCTCAATGGTTGGTATAGATCTTTCTGGTACAAATAATCTTCCATCTGCATCTTCCACAACTGGTAGTTTTGGCCGTTAAATTTTTTGACGCTAAACCTACCATCTTTTGCAATTTCTCCCACTCGAACCAGGAACCCTTTTATCCTACTAGTTTATCAGCCAAATAGACCTTCGGCTCTGATACCAGTTGTTAGAAGATTATATATTACAGAGCAATGGAACACATAAAATATATTTCAGAAATAAAAACACAAAAAACACATAAAAAAAGAGAGACATAGATATACGTGGTTCACCCAATTTGGGCTACGTCCATGGAGAAACAACTAGTCCTTCCTTTTATATTATCCAGCAAAATGAAGAGATACAACCTACAATAGATTTGTTGTAATTCCCTCTTCGCTCTTAATCTCCTCTCTCTACATCACTCAGAATACATATCTACATAGACGCAATACAATTCCCTCATATATAGCGATGGGTTCCCTTCTAGAGAAAAATGCCCTAAATTAAACATAACTTCTACCGTCAGATCTCCGCCTCATGAACGACCCAGATTGACTACAAAATTACAACATTTTACAAGGAAATTTTACATCTATTTTTAGCTTCGGAGGCACTACCCCTGATCCCTCGTGGGGGGTTGGGCCTCCTAAGGATCATTTCTACCCCCCAAACCCCCCTTACAGTGAAAATATTACGGGTAGCATTGCCACCACATTATGAACTAGGGTCCAAGGCAGTGATACCTATGAATAAAGAAGATAATCAGGATTGACACCCAACTGTCTTGAGAGCATGTTAGCCTACTTGTTTGTGCTACCCTTGTTATATTTGATTACTAAATGAAACTTATTGTAGAACCTCATCCACTTGTAATGCCAATTCTATTGTAGCTTACTATGGGCCTATAAGTATCATAGTAGCTAGTTATTTGTATGGATTACTATCTTATTACCCATCAGATAGTGTTTCTACTTCTTCACAACTTGCATTGGGGCATAAATATCCTTATCATAGGTAAGGTAGTTAAGAACCACCCAATGAAATAATTCAAAATTATGACATACATGCCTTCCTCCCTACGTCAAGACTACTCCCATAACATACCCCACTCACATCTCTCTCCACTTCAAAGGGATGTTGTAAGTTCGGTAATTCCAAAATTGATGCTTAATTGATCTTCTTTTTTAACTCCTCAAAGGCCCTTTGTTGACCCTTTCCCCATTGGAAACTCTTACCACCTTCCATTATGGCATGGAGTGGTGTTGATACCACTGAAAGTGATACTATGAATATACTCATGTACTATGCTACACCAATTGAAACTCTTGATCTTAGAAACATTAGTAGGAACTGACCGGTTCATGATGCCCTCTAGCTTGGTAGGATTTATATTTAGTACTCTTCCACCTCTCACACACTCCAAATACATCAAATATTATTGCACAATATCAAACTTCTTTATATTTTCTATAAGTTCGTACTCTTTTAATGTCTCTAGCACTTGCATCAAATGTGAGATGTGCTTTGCCAAGGTGGCATTGTGTACTAGTTTATCATCCAAATAGAAAATAGCGAATGATCTATGAAAGGGTGCAAACCCAAGAAGCCTCATATGGTGGAATAAAGTAGAGATGATGGAGTAGGAGATCATATGAAGTTGTTTCTTGAGGAAGCACGCACATGACAAAGGATTGAGATGATTGAAAAAATTTCTCAAATCCTTCGATAACTGGTAACAGCGACCGATGAAACTTAAACATGTGGTAATTTTGGAGGTATGAAACACTTCAATGTACAAATTAACTTTGATATCCCATTATGCAAAGGCCAAATAGATGCAGATTCTTTGGATAAATAATTAAGTTTGTTATAGGGATATTACTTTGTTCAAAATATTTCCGAAAATGAGAAGATCACATTCACACTCCTCAAAGTCGCTCCCCATGTCAAACATTGGTTGGAAGGTTACTAGGAGAGACACAACGAAGATGATTCTATTATGTTCAATGTATGACCAACTTGGGCCACTTTTTTTATACCCTTAAGTAGGAATTATACCCTATAGGAACTATGATAAAAAATACAGAATATGGAAAACTCTATCACAATAGAGAGACCAAATGTTGCGAGAGTACACCAGTAATCTCCAAACCTTGCTCTTAAAGTTAGGTATTAGAGACTCTAAGTGGAAATCAGTATTGAAGTGATGTGGTGGCCTACAAAAGTACATCCAAATGGATATGGAGTTCCTAGACATCTCCTCATTGGAAGCCACTTATCGAAATGATTTCAAAAATGAGAAAAAATTGAAGCAAAGGAAAAAATAGGAGATGGGTTATACAAATCTACCACAACAGAAACCTAGAAAAGGAAACCATAACTCACAAAATAATAGACAAAGAAAGGACAATTAACCTCATGAAATCCAATCCAAGTTGCATATGAAGAAGGGTAATGTGAAGTGAAAAAAAGGACACTAGAAAGTGGTGTGAGTTCCACAAAAAAGCCTTGGCACAACAGTAATGAATGTTTCTTGAAAGAATAATTATTGGTTGAGGTTAAATAAAAGGAAATATAATATAGATTTGATTCCGATCTAGAAAATAATAAAGGAAATTGAATCATCAATGCATAACCTGGCTCTACCATTACAACCATAATTCAAATCTAAAGAATGCCCTTTGCAGTGGTTGGTCATTCCCTTTGGCTTGATTAATGCTCCAGTAACTTTCATGAGTATGATGGATAATATTCTGTGGTAATTCACAAGCTATTTTGTGGTTGTATATTTTCATTACATCCTCATCTTTAGTAGAACCTAGATGTAGCATTTGCAACAAATTCAATATGTCTTGAAGACCATACAACAACATAATTTGTATGCCAATTTGAATAAATTCTCATTTGGAAAGAAAAAAATACAATACTTGGGATAGATTGTGGATGAACATGTGGTGCATGTGGAGCTAGATAAGATACAATTTATTTAGGATTTGCTAACCTTGATGATTCTAACAGAGCTTCATAGATTCTTGGGCCTTGCTAGATTCTACTGAAGATTCATGTTGGGTTTCTCTTATACCATATGTCCCTTAATTAAAGTGACCAAAGGAGGACAAAACTCAATTTTATTTATTTATTTTTTTAAATTTAAATTTTTATTTATTTATTTATTTATTTTTTCTGATTTGTGTCACAACACAAGACATTCGAGGATCTAAAATTGTGAATCTCCAAGATCTAAAATTTCTTCTTGTGGTGGCTATCTAAGTCCTCTTTCCAACCCCACAAGCCTTATCAATATTGGATTCTTCAAGAAATACTTATGCCAAATATCCAATGATGACCCAATTATGGACGGGTTTAGTAGAGCGACGCTGTATGGGATGCCACATGTCATTGTTTCTACCTTCGGCCCTGAAATTTCTAGACAAAAAACTGCAGTCTGTGAACTTTCAGCCACTTTTTACATAATTCAAATCCAATGTCTAAAATGAAAGTTATGACAATTTTCCCTAGGTCATCTGTTTCAGATAGAATTCTAGATCCCTCAAAACCCTAACTTCCTCAGAGCATATCTCCGAAAATATAGCGAACCAATATCTGAAATTTGTACACAAAGTTCTATGAGATTTCAGCTCCACGTGGTAAAATTTTTAGCTTATGACGACTCGCAGAAAAAACATTATAGCGAAAATTCCATGACAACCTATTTGAAGAAGCAAAACCCTAGGATCCAAATCTCTGAAACCAAATGTTTGCACCTAGCTCACAAATAGATAGATCAACAACTTAAAAATTATCCTTTTCGAGGGGGAGACCTCCTTTACATTACATAAATGAAAAATTATTGGATAATACAAATGCCAAGACCTCCTTTGTACATATAGGAGTCTAAGGAGCCACAATATAATAAGAGCCTACATAACAATAATAATGTAAGGGCACAACAATAACAATAGTGGGCTTCTATTGGGCACAACAATAACAATATGGGGACTACATGGGCACAAAAACAAAAATAAGGGGGATAGAATAGTATTATAGGGACCTAACACATTTGGTGGCCTATCATAGTGAAATTATCTTTTATATTATCCAAATATACCTCACCTGTCATAAGGAGATGTACTCCATTATGCAAACATGCTGAAAAGAGAAGAATTATATTATGGGGAAGGAGAAACAATGCCAAGTACAAGTAATGACATGACTAGAACAGGTCTCCACATAAGTTTTAGTTTGGTGATAAGATGCAACTATATTTATAAAAAGAGTGCCTTACATGGCCCAGTAGGAAGCTCAAGCCAATCTAATGTGCGTACTACAAAATCACAAAGGATGTGGGTGAAAATTATTTTGAATTGAACATCCCCCCTTTCCTTGGCTTGCACCCAATGTTTAATGTGGAGTTTCTTCGACCATATTTTACACCTACATTCGAAACCTTGGATGAAAATGAGAAATCAGCCCCGACAAAAAGCAATCACAAATTCATTGAAACAGATACAATTGTGAAAACAAGACAACTATTCACCAAGGAAAGTGGCTCACTAGAAGCCAAATTTAGTAGATGTTTCCCCATTTGATGGGAGCACTAAACACAATGGATACCATTTCTTCTTAAGAGGTGAGGATTGATCTAGGTGGATATTGGTTTCCACCCACCTATTCCATTGGCTCAAAGCACAATTCTCCATGATCTTGGTAGTTTTTCTACAACTTTTTTGGGTCCTAAAATTTTAGGGTCATTTTGAGACCCTAAGCAAGCTATTTTGATGTGGTCAGGGCCTACATGATAGTCTTAGGCTCTAGCTTAGGTCCTAGTTAAAATTTATAATTCTTGGCTAGATATTTCCAATAGCTACAAAGCATGTCAAATAAAGATCATATGGAAAATTTACAACCCTGGCAAGTTGATGTACCAACTAACCCCATCGAGGCTTGCAAGCCTTTTGTCATTTCATCTTTAGGGTTAGTTTTTTGGCCCTCTAGCATTCTTTCTTTATGTTAACTAAAATTCTATTGGCCTCTTGTAATAGCTTTTTCTAAATGTGCATAGTTTCCATCTCTCTCTGTTTAAATATAATTACCATCGTTCTAACTAGTTTGTGTTCTAAAATATTTTATTATTTCATTCATTAATAAAAATTGGTTTTCCACCACATTATTGTAATCTCTGCTATATTTCTGTGTGTGTGTTCCATTTTCTTTCCTACATTTCATTTAATTCCTTGTCTACCGAGATCAATTTTTTTTTTAAATTATCTCTATGGCAAAGATCAATGAAAAAATCATATGAAAATGAATTTTATCCTTGACACATACACTAATAATCGCATCATTTTATTTCTTAGTAAGGAAAACATCCTTCATATTAATCACCACCCTCTTATTTGTTTAGCTCTTAATCTAAGCTATAGGAACACCAACATCTTGAATGAGATTCCTACATCCAACCATTTCATTTTGTGATTATATATAAGATAAGCACCAAGAAGATAGATAACATGCTCACTTGCACTCTATTTGTGTATTTCACATTGTAAATGTCCTTTGTGAAACTAACGAAGATTGTAGGAAATTGTATTCAATAAATCCCTTGTTTGGATATATAATGTAGTACTTGCAACACCATAGCCTTAAACAAACATCCTTTTCTAGACTATGCCATTTGACATGGCTAATTATATAGGCTTGGGAACCTTTGTGTTCCTTAGGAACCTATTATATTATTTCTCATAAAGTGTAATGGCCCTAAGATGACCCTTGTGTATATTGTACATAATATTTTTAGGTTGATGAACTGAGAAATATTTTGGGGCTTGATTTCCTACACACACAGACACATGATTATATACATACATATATACACACATACACATGTTTTAAGATAGCATGCCTATGTTTTTATGTTTTGAGGCTAGAGTTCCTATGTGATTCTAGGCTACTAAGGTTATCTACTAAAAGGCCAAAGAGCCTAGCTTTGCAAATATGTAATCACATGCATATTAGCAGAATACGTCACTCTTGCAAAACAAAAATAGACAAGAGAGTATGGGAGGATAGGGTTATATGAGTTGGAAAAGGAGATATGGGCTAAGTGACAAAGGGGGTTAAGTCCAAGAGATTAAGTCGCTATTAAAATATGCCTAAAGTCAAAATTGATATGTTTTTATCCTAGGTCCATAAAGTGACTTCACAAGGTTCCATTTGTCAAAAAGGGCATATGTGCATAAAAAAGGAAATTTTAGTCTTGTTCTATTCATTCTATTCCATGAGAGGGATGTTACTGATTACTAAATTTCCTGGTGGAGGAAGAGTGAATGACCCTATGAAATTTTCTACCCTATTAGTATTTAGAGGATTTGGGCATGGGGAAGTGATCTAGGGGTAGATGTTTGGGTCCAATGGTGGAAGGGACTGATGGGAAGGGGTAAAAGGAGATAGGGGCCTAGGATCGAGTCTAATGGCTAAGAGGACTTAGGAGGTGAGAGGAAAATTAATTAATGTTATAGGTATCGACCCATGTGTGGAGGAGCCTAGGGGTGTGTTGACATGGAAAGAACCCACAAAAATTTCAACTGAAAAGTTTTAGGGTCCCTACTGCTAGAATTTCATGTTGGTGAATTATTGTATAGAATTACTTGATTTTGATTTGTTCTCCTCTTTGAAATCAAATTTTGTAAAATAATTTTCTTGATCCATCTTATTACATTGTAAATTACTTAAACCCCAAATGAAAAATATTTTCCTCTTTTCTGTTTATTGAGATAGGAAATTATCAAAATTTTCTTATTTTTAGTTGTTGTTGTTGTTCCTTTTCATTTGTTTTTGTTTAAATGCACTTTTATTTCTTATTTTTTTCATCTACCACTCTACTTCATAAACCTAAAATATTGGCATAA
This sequence comes from Pinus taeda, assembly GCA_000404065.3. Classification (NCBI taxonomy): domain Eukaryota; kingdom Viridiplantae; phylum Streptophyta; class Pinopsida; order Pinales; family Pinaceae; genus Pinus; species Pinus taeda. Next base: position 6,004 of record APFE031086355.1, on the reverse strand, counting down.
TGGCTATTGGATTCTCCTTTGCATTTCATTCACTACATTATCTGATGCGTTGATATCATATCACGACAGTAAATTGAGCATCAAGTAAACTTCTCCCCATCGATTGACGAATGTTTATAAAAAATGATATTGGAGTATCAAGGACCCACATTTAAATCTCCAATATTTCTATGTAATATCCAGTACTCAATATCTATGAGCCCAATATTGAGTATCGACATATTTACAAAATTATTGAACTTCAACTCCAAGGAAGCCTCGATATCCTATATTCGATACTCCACATAACCATTTTGACTCATCTTTAAACACCCAAACACACTTTGCCACATGGCATACTGGTGAAATGACACATGATTCATGTCACTTACTTCCTACATTTCCACATGTTGAATTTTCATTTTTAGTTTGACACATGACACCCTTTTGGCATTGCCATGTCACAGGAGTGTTAGCATTATAACTATATGTTGTCATTGATGTCAACCTAGATTATTTTCACATTAACTCTACAACATTCACATGAATAATATAAGTGGAGAACTCGATTGGTTAATGTTCATTGGTTGGTTGGTCATTAGTTATGGAAATTGCATGCGGTGATTATGATTATGGAAATTAAATTTATTTGACCAACGTTTTTTCATAATAAAATGTTTTTTTAATGTGGATGGTTATCTCTGGGCTAATTATCATTGAAATAAAAAATTAGAGGCCACAATTCTCGTCATTGCTAGTTGGAAAATAAATTTTATGGTCCATTCCACTTGCATACAAGTAATTTATCGTGGTAGTATGGTTGAAGTGAACTTTGAGGCCATCTCTGAAGTTGTTATGTTCCAACATAACTGGTCATGACTATTGAAAGATTTTTTTTGACTAAATAAATAATAACAAAAATAAAATTATTATTTTACCCACTAAAATTGTGCCCAAGGTTTTTGAATACCATAGAATTTTTCAATGGTAATGACATGGAGGGAAGACATAAAAACGATATCGATCTTAGTAATTGTGTGTGCATTCTTTCTGAGATCAACATGGTCTAGACGGTGTTCTCGTGAGATTGATCTGTTCTTTGGTATTTTGTTTTTCATTATGGGCTGGTAAAAGAAGAAGATATGAAGTGAATATTTAATGGAGGTCAATCTAGGTATGCGCAACTCCTGCTGGGACGACTTTTTGTGATCTATGCATCAATTGAAGCACACTTGTGAGATCAATTTTGTTAATATTGTCTTTATTTCCCTGTGATATAGCACAGGGAAAAAGATATGAAATATGAAGAATAGGAAATAACACACTTTCTAATTCTATGCATGGTCAAGACATGGCATTGATGGGATGAAGACATGGTGTACACATATTTTTTATTGTTTCAATCTGTTGCCTTAATTGTGTGCTAGGGTGCATTGATCTCAGTTTATATATATATATATATATATATAACCCTGCGTTGATCTTTATGTTGACATATATTTTTCCCTACGTTGATATACATCTATCTCTGCATTGACATATATATTTTTCCTATACGCTGTCTCTGTGGTGATTTATGGATGTGGTTCAATGTTGATATGCATCTATGATGTTATTTGGCTCTTTCTCTACGTTGAAATGGATCTGCATTTATAATTTTTTCGTTCTGGCTCTGTGTTCATAATATCCACTGAGTTGATGTTGAAGTGTGTGCTACAGGATTGGTACTGAGAAACTGTGGATTTGGGTATGCGTTGATGTTGAAGTATGTGCATAGGATATATTGATATATTGTTATATTTATCTCTGCATTGATATATTAATTCTATCCCAGCGCTGAATGATATTTTGTGCCCAAGATTGATGGATTTGGATTTGCGTTGATTAATATTGTGCATAGGTTTCTTCACTAGTTTATTTGCAGAATGTCTTTGCAGATATGTGTGCTCAAGGATTGGATGAAGTTCATTTAAATTTTCACTAATGTGTTTGGTCCCTTATAAAAAATTAATTTGAGCTTTGAAGTACTTTTTTCTAGATCTGTCATGTCCTTTGAAGAACAAAGTGCACGATATCATTAGTCTCAAATTTGATATGCTGCATCTTTTGATGTGAGCTGGCCCTTGTGCATTATGACTATATATATATCTATCTCTCTCAATATATATATTTGTCAATATTAAAGTTTTTAATGGAGGTTCATATTGCAAGTATGCTTGATAATTCAAGTGCCAATAGTTCGTGGATCTTTTTTCTGGTGACTACTCATGGAATACAGTTTTTTTATCTATATACTGTATACATAGACTTATATGGCAAAAGGATGTACACTTGTATAGTCTCTATAATGATTTATTAATGGAAAATAGATGTTATATTATGTGCTAGTCTCTTGGGTGACATGTATTAGAGTTTAAAGTCAATCTACATTGCTTCCATGGTGACCTAATTAGCTTGTACATGTTTGCCAAGTTCCTGTTACAATAATGTAATTCGTGTGGCTGCAGTACTATTCATGTTCCTAGAATATTGTTCCTGTGCAGTGGTACGTGACTAGTTCTGACATAGGTCTTTCAATGACAAGGATTGTTTGCAGGGTATATGGTGCACAAGAGAATGGAAAGAAAAAAGCATTGCGTCAAATATTTACATGTTGTTGTTAGTCTTTCTTATCTAGTTGATGAATATTTGTGACAAAATTTTGATGATGTGTTTTGTTTGCTGCTACTTGAGTATATGACAAGTATATGGCAGTTTTGATGAGAAGATAATTGGCTTGATATTTTATAGTTTGGATTGGAATTCGATGAACTAGTGTTTTATCACGTGATTTGTTTACTCTTGTTCACTTTCAAATATATTATTTGATGCAAACAAGTTTTGGCTTTGATCGAAATGGTTTAAGGAATTGTCACCGATTTTGTTAAATCTTGTTCACATTTAGAGATTATACTTGTTGCAGAATGAGGTTGGAATTATTGAGAGTTTTGGTCCTATGACAAGATTATGTATCTAATATTACTTGGTATGGCATTTGATAGTGTTGGTTAGTTAGGGTTTTGATAATCTACTTCACATGGTTTGGTTTGGGTTGTGACATGGTTGGTAGTTGGCTTAGTATTGACAACAATTATGAACAAACAATTTTCATGGTTTGAAGAGGGATAATGGCTTGGTTTATGTTACTAAAAATTTTCTTGACATAAACAACATTGATGAGCTATTTGGCTTGGAATAATAGTGTTATGGTTTGACAAGATTTGTCTTAGAATGTGATTATGGCTTGATATCGATAGTGATATGGTTAAGGCTTGGTATATTGGTTTGATAAGTGATACAATTGTATTCATTTTTCAATGATTAGTATATTGGTATTCATATTGTAGTTGGGTAGCTTCCTACAAGTTTTGATGGCTGATTGATGTTAGGATATTTTGACACATAGGAAATAGTTCAGTATAACTTGGTCTAGTGTAGAGTTAGGTAAAGTGTGTTTCTTTACTATGTACTTTTGTAACTTACAATCCGACGGTTATGATATGTAGTGATCTGACAGTTCATTCTCTCCTTGGTATTACCGACACTTGATCCGTGGCTTAACACCTGATTGGTCCATGATGTCCATTTAAAGAGCATGGAGGGTCATTTGTAGGGTAACCGGTCATGAGAGAAGCTTATGTAAATTTTCATTCTTTTATTAATAAATTGCTTGAAGTGGTCGTGTTGGCTCAGGTCATGGACTGTTTCCCTCTTTGAGGGTTTTAACCACATTAAGGATACTGGTGTATTGATCTGTGATCTATTTGTCAGCGGTGTCCTTTGGTGTTCTATCTGAGAAAATTACCCTATAAATTCGTACATGGTATCAGAGCCAAGTTGAGGGTTGCATCCTTTGGTGATCCAAATCTAAAGCCAATAGAACTGCATCCTACTGTCATTTCTTAGATCTTTGTGTTTGGAGCATCTATTCCAGTGAGGAACCCCTTTCGTTTCACACGAAAAGGTTTCCAGTAGCCCTAGCTACGTAATTTTTAAGATCTAGAGGTATACATTGTTTATTTGCAATTTTAGCTATTTTCTCTCTGTTTATTTCAGTTTATTTAGATCTTTGCTTTTTTTATTACCAGATCTATACCTTTCATTTATGTGTATGCTCTTTGCCCCACGACTCTGTGCGAGCTCGGCAAATCAGAAATAGAAAGGAAGGTTTTTTCTCATGCATATGTTCTTTTCCGTCACGCCTTAGTGTGATCTTAGAAAATCAGAAACATTGAGGAAAATATTTAATTTTCGGCTGAAGGTAACATCAAGCCGTAAGTTTTTTTTTCGTATGTTCGTGTTGGGTTTTGTGTTTTTTGTTTTGTAGGCAAAAAAAGAGCTTTCTCAAGTAAGCACGTACCCCAAAGCTTTAGTGACTGATTAAAAAAAAAAAAAAAAACCTTCCTCTTTTCCAAAAATTACTAACATTTTAATCTAGCTCACTTGGTCCAAAGCTACTTTATGAGAATAGAGGTCTTGAGTTCAAGTCTTTCTTTTTTTTTGAGCTAATTAGATTAAGTTTGTAAAGGGGGCGGATTTTTTTAAATATAACATTATCATTCATTTCTGCACATTCCCTCACTTCGTCGACATCTTCAACAACTTTTCTTCAAAAAGCCATAACTTCTTCATCCGAAAGCCGTTTTCAGAGCCGTTTTAAATTGATCAGCCTATGTTTTCAAGACCTTTCCTTTGGAACACTTATTTTCAGTATCTACAGCCTCAGTTTCTATTAAAATGGAAAGTCCATGCCAAGTTATTCTTAACAGCACCAAGTACTTTCAATGGTGGTCCTACATTGTAGATTTACTTAGAAGTAAAGGTCTTTACAGAATAGCCTCAGGTCAAGAAACCAAAATGAAAGATGAAGATAAGGCAGCCAAATGGGAAAATAGGCAAGATTAAGCATGTGGATTGATAGAGATGTCTGTTTCTCCAGACCTTAGATTCCATATCATAGAACTTGATACTCCAAATGAAGCAATGAAATAGATCACTAAAGTTTTTCAAATTAAAAATGAACTTAGAGCCCATCAACTCAAAAATGAGTTGCTTACATTGGACCCCAATAATTTTTCTTCAATTGAAGATTTTATGTCCAAGTTCAAGACCCGTAAACTTCTCTTGGAAGGTGTTAAGGTTAAGAAAGAAGATGGTAACGTTATCTATTCCATTCTTACTAAGTTGGGACTAGCCTACTCTGTGTTTGTTTCCACTTTACATTCTACAAGAGAAGCCTTCATTTCTCAAGGAAAAGACTACAAGTCCCCTTCCTTTCATGCCTTTTGTGATTTTTTAATAAGAGAACAAGAAAAACTCTTACACCTTGGTCTTCTTAATCTTGGAAACTCTTCTAAGAAAGCCTTAGCCACCTAGCAGCAACCAAATTCAAAGAATCTTAAGAATTCGTATCCTAAAAAGAATAGTCCTAAACCAAACAAGGGTCCTAAGCAATTACAGCCTCAAAATGAAAAATCATTTCAACAAAATGATAAGGCAAATAAAAACAAAGGGAAGAAGATTGATAGACATTGCCACTTTTGTAATCAAGATGGCCACTTAGAATCAAAATGCTTTAAGAAGATGGAAGCCTTGGAAGCAGCAATGAAGTAGCATAACATCCATTTGGAGCACTCTTCAACTTCAACTTCATCTTTAGGAATAACACTTTTTGCATGTGGTTGTCAAACATATCGGTCTGGATATGCACTAAATGTATATTCTTCTTCTAATTCTCATGAGTGGTTCATTGATTTTGGAGCTTCTTATCATGTGGCCAAAAACAAAGCCATGTTTTCTTCTTTAAATGATTGAAACACCAAAAATATATATGTTGGTGATGATAGATCTCTTAGTGTTGTAAGGACTAGAACTGTTCATATAGACAATGATCAATTTAATGATGTATTATGTGTTCCAACCTTATCCTACAACCTTCTATCTGTATATCAGATAACTCATTCAGGTGAAGGTAAAATCGTTGAAT